>CAIGQQ010028711.1:0-15515 GCA_903798035.1 Danio albolineatus | reverse complement strand
AACAAATGCTGGATAAGTTGGCGGTTCATTCCGCTGTGGCGACCCCGAATTAATAAAGGGACTAAGCCGAAAAGAAAATGAATGAATGAATGAATGACTGTATATGCATTAACTTTATATTAGTCATTGTGTTTTAGCTATGTCACAGTTATTGTAGTGCTTGAGGTCATTCGTCTGCATTTGTAATCTAGTATACAATATGTACTCTGGCTCTACGCTTTTTTTTTCTCCATACAAGGATAACAATATGCTGAATTTGATCAGAAACCTCTTCTAATTCTCACTTAGTAAAAGAACAATCAACAACATTAGGTGACTCAACAAAGAAAGAAATAATGAGGCAACATGTGTAGCGTATTCATGCAAGTGTCATTGGTCTGATGGGAACACAATTTTTTGCCTGCATGAGGTGCAGAATTGTATCACCGAAATTATGAATATGGCTGAAGTAATGGCCTGTCATGAACTCATTCAAGAAAGAGCCTTCGTTTTTTCAGTCAAGCTCAGACCGACTAGATGAAGACTTTTAAAATGACTTCCTCGAGTGGCCCCTGTGGCTTCCACTGACAAGTCAATTTCAAAATGCATTGAATGAGTCCTGAGAAGCAATGACACGCATAGTCAAGCACATAAATGGCTGACTAAGTTATGCTTTTTAAAACAGTAAAGGCCATTTTCACATGACATTACATTAATTGATTTTTCTATTAGTTCTTCATAAAAGGTATTTTTTGTTTTAAAAAACATATTTATTCAATTACATAATTCATAAAACAAATATGCTAATGATAAGGTGAATGGCATTAATAATATTATTTATTTTTGTGTGAAATAAAACTATATATAACACAAGACTCTACTGTAAATGCTGAAATAGTAGTAGTTTCTGTGACAGTTTTCATTGATAGTGTTACAAAAGCTAAAGATGTGACCTTGCGTCTCTGACACGTTCCACAGTGAGTATTTCCAGGAACAGCACGTATGTGGGCTTTGAGGACCACCCACACAAACAAGATGCTGGAAAAAGCATTTTAAGCTACTTGGTGCAATTAAAGTTTGATTAAGGACCTTAGTATATTTCTCTTCAACTGTGATTAAGAGGTTGCTGCAGGAAAAAAAGTCACGGCTTTTACAACAACAAAAATGTGATTAATTTCTGCCTGTGCTTTATACTGGGCTATTTATTTGACACAGGTGCTAACAATAACGTATTACTAAAACCTGTTAGCAGCATATAAACTCACCAGCCACTTTATTAGATCCACTTTACTAGTACTGGGTTGGACCCCCTTTTGCCGTCAGCCTTTATCCTTTGTGGCATAGATTCAACAGGACACATTTCTCAAAGACTTTTGTCCATATTGACAAGATAGCATCACACAGTTGCTGCAGATTTGTTGGCTGCACATCCATGATGCGAATGGTGACTGTGGTGGCCATTTCAGATGTTTTCAGATATTTTCTCTTTATCGGACCATTCTCTCTAAATCCTAGAGATGCGAAAATCCCAGTAGATCATCAGTTTCTGAAATACTCAGACCAGCCCATCTGGCACAAACAACCACCACATTCAAAGTCACTTTAATCACCTTTCTTCCCCATTCTCATGCTTGGTTTGAACTGCAGCATGGCTTGACCATGGCTACATGCCAAAATGCGTTGAGTTGCTGCCATGTGATTGGTTGATTAGAAATTTGCATTAATGAGCAGTTGGACTGGTGTACCTTATAAAGTGGCCGGTAAGTGTATGTTGCTTTTTGAAAACGTTCAAAATTAACATCTGGAAAACTGGTTGGAATTCAAAACATCCAGTAGATGTAATAACTATGGTATTGTGAATCTCTCAAACAATCTCTCAAAACCGATAAAAGACACTAATGTGTCTCCATCTACTGGTGTGGTCAGTTCACTGACATTCACAAATCCTTGTGAGATAATATTCATCATATGCTCACTTCAAAATCTAGTCTGAGGTGGGGAGTCATTTTAGTATCTTTTATCTTTTCTAGGAGTACTGTGAATTCAGAGATACTTCTTTTGTCACCAAGGGAACTTAATTAAAAAGAAATTAAATACTGTTGTCTTGTAAACATACCATACCTACAGCCAGAAACGGCTTTACGAACGTGCTTACGTTTTAACACTGCATAGGTCTAGCTTTCTGAACATGAGATGCAGCGAAAGCGTTGCTCATCCACCGGTCAGTTTAAAGGCTGTTTGAAGACCTTCTTTCAGCAAACACTGCTGCAAATGTCAGTGACGGAAACAAATAGACCCTAAAGAATATCAATAAACATTTCATGAATTAAAAATGTAATTCCTCTGAATGAGGGGCGCCACGGTGGCGTAGTGAGTAGCACATTCGCCTCACAGCAAGAAGGTCGCTGGTTCGATCCCAGGCTGGGTCAGTTGGCATTTCTGTGTGGAGTTTGCATGTTCTCCCCGTGGTTGCGTGGGTTTCCTCCGGGTGCTCCGGGTTCCCCCACAGTCCAAAGACATGCGGTACAGGTGAATTGGGTAAGCTAAATTGTCCGTAGTGTATGTGTGTGAATGAGAATGTATGAATGTGTTTCCCAGAGATGGGTTGTGGCTGGAAGGGCATCCGCTGCATAAAACAAATGCTGGATAAGTTGGCGGTTCATTCCGCTGTGGCGACCCCGGATTAATAAAGGGACTAAGCGGAAAAAAAATGAATGAATGAATGAATTCCTCTGAATGAGAGCGCGAGGAGACATGCCAGACTCAGAATGGGATAGCACGTACTAAGCTGCTGAAGGTGGCGCAACCAGCCATTTGTATTCATGGCCATTTGGGCACCCTATCTAGAATTAACCTGCCTAATGTACCCAATGAAAAAAAAACACTTCATAAAATTATACTCATGAAGACAAGTCAATATATGCAGAGAAAGAAAAACCAGCAAAGGACACACCAGCCACAACTGCAACTAACCTGCTACTGGCAGGTCACGTGACCCTGCAGTTGGACACTGGCGGCTGCCACAAGCCACCGGCGGTTCCTGCCAGCCAATTAAAGACTGAACCCCTACTGGAGTCGATTCAAAACACGATTAAAAAAAGTTCAAGTTGCTACTATTAAACTATATGATATACTGTGAATATTATATGCTCTATGAAAATTTACAAGGTTTACAAAACACAGTGGCACACATCAGTGCATACAGATGTATTTTGTGGTGTTTTGCATGCACCATTGTTTACATTTATTTCACCCAGTAGAGTTGGGGCCAGTTATTTCCGAGGTAAAACCCGTCCGCACAAGACACTTTGTTGACTTTTCTGCACTTCTCTGCAGTTGGTGTGCAACTGTGTACTAAATATGTACACAAAATTGTACATCTGTACAGAAATTATAAAATGAGTTGATGCAATGCATAATGTCCATAGCCAAATGGTTAATCGTAACGTATAGTTATCTGAAACAAAATGTAAAAAAAAATAAGTGAATAATATTATTTCTTACAGTAGATGTTACTATACTGTATATAATCATATTATTATTTCTCTTGGGTTTATCTGTAATAGAACGAGAAACATGGTGTGTCAGCAGTGATCAACAAATGTGGCAGTCTGGTGGCTGTTTTGGATTCAGAGGAAATAAATTTGCAGTTACAATGGCTCGCCACTGAAAAAAAAAAATAAATAAAAACTTAATAGAGTGGTGCAGCAGAGAGCACCCGACAGGCTGATATCCAGTTCCACCAAAGATTGCATTTAGGAGAGCAAGTCTTTTAATTAGCTGTCCACTGCACTGATCACTATATGTCACACACACAGGGCTTAAGAAGTGTTGAGGTCTGAAGAGACTTGAGCCTTGAATTTAAAACAAATCAAAAAACTTTAGAGGCACGGATTCCTGGAGACACCCTCTGCTGTAAAATGTGAGTTTGTAAATTGTACACTTTTAATTCTTGTTTTAACTCTGCTGTACTCATTTTTTTAGCTAATATCTGTTTCTGGACCTGAATCTTTGAAGCGTGAACCTCCATTTGTATTGCTTCTTCAGGTGTAGATTGTGAAATTTAGCAGTGCAGTGTTCTGAGATGTGTTTCACTTTCGCCGAGCTGCCTTTGCAATCTACAGTCTCTGTTGAAACAGTCTGATGGGAACAGGCAGGTCCTGGCAGTTTCATTAGACGAGGAGTTAAGTTGATTGACCTTGCGGGACTGGCATGGAACTGACTCTGGCAGTCTGGGGCAGGTTCCACTGGCCAGACGGCATGGAGAAATTGGAGAAGATCAAGCAGCACGGCAGTTAATTAATACGAAGCGTTGACAGTGCTGCTCTTTTCAACCCTCTCTTTCAACAGTTTGGAGTCTAGATATGGTGGATTGGACTCTTGTCAGATATATGTAATGGCAGTCAAAATCATCTCAGTAATGATCATCAGTCTTACATGGGACTAAATATGCGGATGTACCTTTTCTTAGATAACATGCTGTTGTTTGAAACAGAGGCTAAACAGATTATATTGGCCCTGAGTATAGATGGTGTTCAAGTTAGACAGCATACTGATTTTAAAGCATTTGAATCTAACATCAATAAAGACTACAGTTTGTATTGACCACATTATTGTCAACACTACAAACCCTTTTCGATCATTTAAGTTTTCAACTACAGTACTACTAAACATGGAAACATTTAAATTTGTTTAAAAATGCATGCTTATACAGTACCATGTCTAAAAGGCACCTGCATACAGTGGGTATGGAAAATATCCAGACCCCCTTAAATTTCTTCACTCTTTGCTGTATTGCAGCCATTTGCTAAAATCACTTAAGTTAATTTTTTCCTCATAAATGTACACACCGCACCTCATATTGACAGAAAAACACAGAGTTGTTGACATTTTTGCAGATTTGTAAAAAAAAAAAAACTGAACTATTACAAGTATTCAGACCCTTTGCTGTGATACTCATAAACAGTGTTTAACTCAGGTGCTGTTCATTTCTTCTGATCATTCTTGATCACCTTCATTTGAGTCCAGCTGTGCTTGATTAAACTGAGCAGTTTTCATTAGGAAAGCCACTCACCTGTCTACTGAATATAAGATCCTACAGTTCACAATGCATGTCAGAGCTAATGAGAAACATAGAAAAGGAACTGCCTGAAGAGCAAAAATTCTGCTGCACTTAAGGTTCCTAAGAGTACAGTGGCCTCCATAATCCTCAAACGGAAGACATTTGGGAGGACCCTTCCAAGAGCTGGCGGTCCGGTCAAACTGAGCTATTAGGGGAGAAGAGCATTGATGAGAGCGGTAAAGAAGAACCCAAAGATCCCTGTGGCTGAGCTCTAGAGTTGTAGAAAGTCAACCATCACTGCAGCCCTCCACTAGTTGGGGCTTTGTGGCAAAGTGGCCCAACACATGAAAGCCCACATGGACTTAAAAAAAAAACAGCGCAGAGATGGTGAGAAATAAGATTCTCTGGTCTGATTAGACCAAGATAGAACTTTTTGGCCATAATTCTAAGCGGTATATGTGGAGAAAACCAGGCACTGCTTATCATCTGTCCACTACAATCTCAACAGTGAAGCATGGTGGTGGCAGCATCATGCCGTGGGGGTGTTTTTCAGCTGCGGGGACAGGATGACTGGTTGCTATCGAGGGAAAGATGAATGCGGCCAATTACAAGGAGGTCCTGGACAAAAACCTTCTCCACAGTGCTCAAGACCTCAGACTGGACTAAAAGTTTACCGTCCAGAAAGACAATGACCCTAAGCACACAGCTAAAATAACGAAGAGGCTTCACAACAACTCCATCGCTGTTCTTGAATGACCCAGCCAGAGCCCTAACTTAAACCCATCTGAGCATCTTTGGTGAGACCTGAAAAACCTAAAATGGCTGTCCACCAACATTTACCATCCAACCTGATAGAACTGGAGAGCATCTGCAAGGATGAATGACAGTGGATCCCCAAAATCCAGGTATGAAAAACTTTCCCCCCAAAAAAACTCATGGCTATATTAGATCAAAGGGGTGCTTCTACTAAATACTGAGCAAAGGGTGTAAATACTTAGCAATTAGTACTTAATAGTTGTGATATTTCAGTTTTTCTTTTTTTTTTATCAGCAAAAATGTCAACAACTCTGTGTTTTTCTGTCAATATGTGGTGCTGTGCGTACATTGAGGAAAAAATGAACTTAAATGGTTTTAGCAAATGGCTGCAATATAACAAAGAGTGCAAATTTTAAGGGGTCTAAATACTTTCCATACCCACTGTAAATGTTTGCTTGAATGTTCTTAAACTATCCATTTTTTCATTTTAAATTTAAATAAATATCAATAAAAAAACTTCAAAGTAAAGTTTAAAACATATGCTAATGCCATGTCAAAATGGGGCCTGTAATTGAGATTTACATGATTTGTTAAGGGCAAAGATTTGGTTGTGCAATAGTAATTTGCTAAATGTTCTCATAATATTTTATTCACATATATTCTTACTATATTAGCAAAGTATCAACCTGACTTGAGTGCATACATATTCATGAACATTTAAAAAATGTATGCATATCTTGCCATCTCAAGATGTGCATAATTGCGACTACCTATCTTTTTGTTTCTTAAACTTAATAAATAACTTCTTGAAATGATAATTGCTGTATCTCTTGCTAGTTCAGTAAAGACACTTGGAAGTTTTATATAACATGAGTATTAGCATGCTTAGCACTGCATTTGAGGGCAAAAGATTAGCAGCTCTGCATGAATTCTGGCCTGTCCTGCTGTGCTGGTGTAAACCCATATGCTGTATCTCTCAGAGGCTCACTCCAACATGTCAAAACATTGTGTTAGAATTATATGCCGAATGACAGATTAATTCAATGTAAGGCATGCTCCCTGAATGCTAAGTGGCTAATGATCTAGTTTAAAGCATTAGCAGAGACCGAAGAATAAAATCATACCCTTGATTGTGCTTTTTTTTGACATTTCGATATTAGGTGCGTCTGTCTTTTGGTAATTTATTATTTGTAGATGTAAATGATGTTAGCAGAATTAATCATATGTTTAAGAGGTAATGTAATGGAGGTTTTCATAAAAACTGATGAACCGTTCATTCCTGGTACACCATCTAATCCATCACATCCTGATTGTGTTGGGAGAGATTATGCTAGCTCCTGCTTTCTAGTTTGTCAGTGTTGTTGCTTGGAATATTCATACATTCGTTAATTTTCCTTCAGCTTAGTCCTTTTATTCATAAGGGGTCGCCACACTGGATTGAACTGCCAACTTATCCAGCATATGTTTTACACAACGGATGCCCTTTCAGCCGCAGCCCAGCACAGGGAAACACCAATACACTCTCACACACATACACTACAGCCAATTTAGCTTATTCAACTCACCTATAGCGCATGTGTTTGGACTGTGGGGGAGCACCTGGAGCACCCGGAGGAAACCCACACGAGGAGAACATGCAAACTCTACACAGTAACGCCAACTGACCCAACCGGGGCTCGAACCAGCAACCTTCTTGATGTGAGGCTACAGTGACCAGTGACTAGTGACACAGTAATAGGGTGTGGCTCAATCAGCTCTGTAGGCCCTGAGGTCATGGATCCAGTGGCAGATTTATGCATGGGCAATATGGGTGATCGCCCAGGACAGCATCTTGTAAGGGGCGGCATGAAGACCGATGCCTCCCCTCTGCCCCCGCTCTTCACTTAATTTCGTCAGTGACAATCCACCTCACCCACCCCCTCCCAATCCCCACACACCTCCCATTCTTCACTTTGGTCTGCGGCAGCCTCTCACCTCTTTGTGCAATTTTGTCACTTGCATGAAGGCTCCACGGTTTTCGTTTGCCTAGAGCACCAGTTAGGCTTGCACCGCTCCTGCATGAATCAGTAGGTCATGTACACACAAATTCAGGCACTGGTAAGGACAGTGATGAGCTTGGTTTATGACATTATTTGAAACGTCCTCAAAATTGTAAAAAAATTTAAACTGGAATTTAAAAACTACAGCAGAACTTTAATTTTCCATATCGTCACCTTAGAATTATAAGGTTCTATCTGACATTTTTGTCAAAATTGAGTTATTGACATATTCCTATTAATTGCTTATTTACATTATGGGATGTTTATAAGTTAAAAAAAAAATGTTACAAACATACTGTTTTCTATGGAATGCAAAAACTTTTCAATATCCCCAAATCATTTAGAACGCAGATAGCACCTGATAATTCCAAGGTGACGATATATTACCTCCACAAAGATTTTAAAAGTTAGTACAAGTTAGCTAAATAATTTGATTGTTTAATATACTAGCAACATTTCAACTTAATCAATTATAAATGTTTTCTAGTTTGTTCTTAAAGTCCTTATGAAATCCAAACTAACCATATGATTTTGTTAACTTACATTCTAGTTTTGTGGTGAGCAATTCATCTGCGCATGTCATTAAGTAAAAAAAATAGTTTGCCTCTCTAAGTGAAGTTTCACAAACTAATTTCGAGAGGAGCACGTGATATGATTGACTTCAGCTGATTCCCATTGCTAATCATTAGCTAGCCTATCAGATCATCCTAAACCTAATATATATATCCTGCCTAAACTTCATTCCACATCTTCGTTTCCGGAAACCCCCCCTCACCCATCCCTCACTTCTCTGTCTTTCCATGATCGGGCAACACAGTGGCTCAGCGGGTAGCGCCGCTGCCTCGCAGTAAGGGGGCCACAGGCTTGGGTTCTTATCGAGCCAGCTGGCACTCTCTGCGTGGAGTTAGCATGTTCTCCCCGTGTTTGCGTGGGTTTTCCCCGGGTTCTCCGGTTTCCTCCCACAGTCTAAAAACATGCACATAAACAAATTGTAACAAGTCACAAGCACTTAACACATCAGAACCACATATTAGATATAGTACAGGGGGGCACTCGAGAAACACCTGATCTCGTATACCTCCTAATGCTCATTGACCGGGCGGGAACCTTGGGCTCATCTATCTCCAAGCTCAGGGTTCTCTCCCGGGACAGCATGCCAAACCTGCTATCATAGTCGAGCATTATTTAAGTGTGAACTCTTGAATCTTGTCTTGAATTGAAATCTGAAAAAGTGAAATCTTTGGATGTGGGTAGCATACTTAACCACGCTGCTTTAACTGTCACTTGTGACAACAAACAGAAACTGTGAGGAGGAGGTGTCTGTTAGGTTGTGCTGTAATTCTCCCCAAACCCTTTCACTCATCTTTCTGTATGAAATGTCTACTTTACCACATCCATTCAACTCGAAGTAGAAAAAACAAGCCACACCCATTGTTTTCTCATATAATATTCTATTTATCCAGGAAATGTGTCACAATCATAGACTGTAAAAGATATGGAAGTAGTATCCATAACGTCACCCATAAGTTTCTGAAGAGCACAAATAAAGTTACAGTAGGCGTGGCTAACCGGTGCCAATTTGTTTGCGCATCATCACAATGACCGTGAGTTACCAAAAAAGAGGCGGAGCATGAGCGGAGCTACTGATGCCTGCTAGCATTTTGCATAGACAGGCTTTTCTTTAGGAGAAACGCTTAATACTTCATTACCTGCGACTCGTTTGTGTTCTGACCACTTGTGCTTGGTTGTATACTATATCAATAAAGTGTTTAGTTTTTTTTTAAAAACACTTGTAATACATTGAGCCACTAAGCATTGTTCTTATGAAGCTTTTCTACAGGAGGAAAATGCTAAATACTTTAAATATAGTCCGTGTTAGTAAATGCAAGGCTATTTATGAAATACAGTACGTTTTAGATGACTGTTATAGTCTACAGCTAATCAATCTTTCAGATTCTGGAGTGCTTTCAAGTTCTAAAGAAAAAAATATTAAATTATTTATAAAAAAAGTTATAAAAAATTCACCCCCTCACAGTTGTCATGAAGAGTAATAGCTATATACACCAAAATTGGTTTTTGTAGCAGGTTGTAAATGCCTTTTTCTGCTGTAAAGTTGATCATTTTATCATTGGAGTCATTAGAAATGTGCTCTATTACGGATAGGGTTGGGTATCGTTTGGGGTTATTTTGATACCGGTGCTAAATCGATACTTTCAAAACTATACCGTACCTAAACGGTGCCTGAACTGATACTTTTGAGCCACAAAATTATGGTGCATGACTCTAGAAAAATCTTTTATTTGACAGTTTCTTTAATCATTTTAATTAAACAATATATTTGGTTTAAAGCATACATCAATTCAAATTTTATATTTTAAATTGAATTGCATTTATATATTTCTATTGATCATTTGTTTGTTAGCATGAATGCAAGATTTGCATTATGCAATTTACATTACATTAGCTTACTAGTAGCCTGTGGAAAGGCTGTCATCAAAAAAAGGGAACACCTTTTTTTAGGGTTGGGGCTTGGGACCACATTTACATGGACATCAGTAATCTAATGATTTGCCTTAATCTAAATATGACAGTAATATGAGTAAGGTGTTTACATGAGTTGCTTTTTGAATGTTCCTTTCATGATCCCGTTTTACATGTTATAGCACATAGACTGATTAACGTCATTGCGTCACCAGCCTATCCACGTTTCTTCCACAGTTTCATGTAATTCGGGTGTTTCATTTTTAACCCTTCGACTTTAACTGCAGTTCACTTTCCCTTTCATTCAGCAACATATTGTTCTGTATTGAGGAATTGAATGAGAATATGATGTAAGGAATGCTAGAAGAGTGTTGTTTTAATGAAATTTGATGCCGCAGGTCGAATGGAAAGAAAAAAAAAACTCTGCATTTTGTGAAGCAGGTGGCTGTGGTGTTTTTAAGGTAATCAAAAATCGCTGTTTACGTGATAGACCCTTAATCTTACTCTTAAGTATTGTCTTAATTATATGTAAATCAGAGTATTGGTGTCCATGTAAACATACTCTGTGAAAGTGCCAGATGATGTCACAAGCTGTCAAAGCTGCCTTTAAGTTGATTCTATGAGCTCTCAAATGTGTGAAACCTGTGTTTAACCTACCTATGTTAAGCTTATAATAGTCAAAATAGTCAAATGCAAGATGGAAACCACCTTTATAGCGCGAGCATAAGGGGTTGAAACTGTTGTGTAAATGCTGTCTTAAAGGTCTTAAAGTGCTGAGTACTTTTGCTGCAATTTTTGTTTTAAAACAGATATAGCAAGATTTTAAGTAAAACGTCTAAATAATTACAAAAGAAAACACAGAAAAATTACTTTACAAGTTGTCAAATTTCTTATCTTGTGGAATACAATGTTAGTTCAAGCATATTTCAGAAATGAATTGGATGTGTCAGTGAAGTAGTGAGAGGGAGGCCACTTTCCATATCCTCCAAAACAGTCCATTCCCTCTTTAGGAAATACAAACTGCAGTACATGTAGTGTTTTTTTTTTTACTGTCTCTTCAGCTATATTTAAATTGTACTCCTTACTAAGTATTCAACATCTTAAATTATCAGTCGCCCAGTCGCCTGCTGGCCTTTCAAATCAGCAATTTCATTTGTATATATTTTATACCCTCAAGAAAAAGCAACATTTCAGTTCAGACATAACATTTATTCAACCAACAGATACATTTTGATGTAAGTGTTAACAAAAACAGACAGGTGCAAAAATTTGGCCACCCCAACAGAATAATGATGTCAATCTTTTGTACAGCCACCTTTTGCTGAAATAACAGCATGTCGACGCTTCTCATAGTCAAGTATAAGTGCCTGGATTCTTGCTGAAGGCATTTAGGACGATTATTCCTTGCAAAATTTTTCCAGCTCAGGTTTGATGGGTGCCAAGCGTGAACAGCCCTTTTCAAATCAATCTATAGATAAAAGTCTGGGGACTTGGATGTTCCAGATCATTGTTTCATGTCTGAGCATGATTACTTGGTAGATCTGGAACTGTGTTTTGGGTCACTGTCTTGCTGAAACATCCAACCCCGTCATAACTTCAGCCTCTTAACTGGTTCCTGAACAGTGTTCTTCAGAATCTGCTGATACTGGATGGAATCCATGCAACCTTTAATTCTGACAAGGTCTATAGTACCTGTACTTGCCACACATCCCCACAGCATGATGGACCCTCCACCATATTTTACAGTAAGGAGCCTGTTCTTCTCCTGTAATGTTTATGGTTGTGGCATCTGCCCACAATATAATACACAATAAGAGTGTGCTGGACTGTGGAATGATGTATAGTGAAATTAACAGCAGCAAGATGTTCCTGAGCTCTTTGGAGGTGGTCTGTGGTTTGTCTGTGGCCATTCTAACCATTCTTCGCCTTTGCCTTTTTAGAATTTTTTTCTTGCATTAGCACATCTTTCCTTCACAAGAACTGTTCCTGTGACCTTCCATTTTCTTACTATATTTCCGACTGTGGCAATAGAAACTTTAAACCATTGTGAGAACTTTTTGCATTAGAGTTATGCACGGGCCTTAAATCTAAGCCCTAGTCCGGCCTTGGCCAGAGACGCACAGGCTAGCCGGTCCTTGTCCAACAGCTTATCAAATTCTTTTCTCTCTAGAGTCACCACAGCGGAATGAACCGCCAAATTATCCAGCATGTGTTTTACGCAGCAGATGGCCTTCCAGCTGCAAATCACTGGGAAACACCCATACACACCCATACACACATACAATAGGTCCAATTTAGCTTACCCAATTCACTTTTAGCGCATGTCTTTGGACTCTTTTTTTTTTTTTTATAAAGGAGGCACGAAGCCCAAGGTGCGTGCTAGCTATTACGTGAAAATTGGCCCGAAACCTGGCCCTATGAGCATAAAGTCGGCCCTAACGGGCTCAGGCTCAAATGCAGGGCTCTGTTTTGCATCTTCCTCCTAATTAATGTTGAAGAATTATCTTCTTATCTGTCATTTGTCTTATCTGATCTTTTGAGGTTACCATGTTGCTACTTTCAGGTTCACAAAGAGAAGCACAACTAGCAACCAGCAGATCTTAGGTGCAACCTATCATGAAAAAGGACACTTGTGTTAGGATTGTTAAGGTTCACTGAGTCTCAAATCATTTTTTTGTCTTGTAATCAGCCAGCATTAAACGACTACAGGTTTTGAAATCCAAACCAAAGAGAGCGGCCCAAATTTTTGCATAGCCTGTTCTTCAGTTTCAATTTATTTTCACACGTCTCAATACTGCTACACTACGCATTTCTGTCTGAACAACATGACATTATCTAGCTTTTCTCTAGAAACTGTATGGCATTTTACTGCGATCTTCTCTTATAAAGTAAAAACACATTATGCAGAGGGGTGCCTAATTTTTTGCGGAAGACTGTATTATTTTTATTGTGTTATTTTAAAGGTAAACAAAGTGTAGGTTTAATTGCAGAGCTCCTCTATTAAAGTTCCCTGCAGAAATAATCCCTGAATAACAGAGTACCCCAAGTAACACATCACTTATAATAAAAACTAACTACAGTAAGTATCGCAACGATTTACTTTTTTTTGGGCAGTAACTCAATATTGTTATCCATTACTTTTCAAAGGTAACTTACCCCAACACTGTTAACATGTCTTTTGTAATCTCATAATTTCAAGAGCTTTATATGCACCATATTTCATCTTTTGAATTACACAGCCACAATCAGATGTTTAGGGGATTCCGGTGGAGATATTTGGGGTTTAAAATAACATCAAGAAGACCTCGGGGGTTGCTTTTAGCCATGTTGTACCCTTTGTCTCTGCTGTAGAGGTTCATTTCAGTTTAGGATTAAAGTGTCAAAAATGATTGGGTTTTGCTGAAAGCACAGCTTTCAGGTGACAGCCGGGAAATTGTTTTTACGGCCATCCTATGGTGAGACATGATTAAAATAATGTTCTAGACACTTTAACCCCTTGCACCATCATACAGTGCATTTTTAATATATATATATATATATATAATATATATATATATATATACACACACACACACACACAGTATATGGTAATATATGTATGTGACTTTTTGAACCTGAACTTACCTATATAATATGCATATATCAAATTTTGTGGCATGAACTCAAAAAGTAGGGTGACGGTTAAGGGGTTTAGGCGTTTACCATGAGGAGTGAAAGGCATGCACATTTATGTCAGCGCTTATGTGTCTTTATAAACAATCCTTCAGTGATGCAGAATTATTGTTGTTTACTAAATAGCATTAAACAGTCAAGCCTTTGTGTCAACTAATTGGTCTCAAAGTTGCCGTGTCAAATGTAGCTCATGTGTCATTTAATTCAGAATACAATAAATCAACAGTTGCTGAATCAGAGCAGATCTAAACAATTTTCCCTGTCAAGAAAATGACGTTATATGAAAAGCATTCCTCTAAAAGTACAACTTAATGTTAAATATAAACCATGACCATAGTTGAGATTTCATAGCTGAAAATGAAGTCTTAAAGAGTTCACAGAAAGGAAAATCAATGTCTGTCTTCTGTTGAACACAAAATAAAAAGTTATAATAATAATGGGAAAGTTCACTCAAGAAGGAAAATTCTGCCACCATTTACTCACCCTCGACATTTTTCCAAACCAATTTGAGTATTTTATTTATATGTTTGTTATTATTTTTATTATTATTTTAATGTTAAGCATAAAACATGATTTTTTTTTTTTTGAAAAATTTTGGCAATCTGTAGCCGATAATCTTTTTTTCTTTTTTCCCTTTGTACTTTTTGGTATGGGAAATAAGTTTAACCAATTTCTTTAAAATATCATCTTAAATCTAAGCATAAAAATAGTTCATACAAAAAGGGAATGAGTGTGAGAAAATTATTTTTAAGTATAAAAAAAGAACAGATTTTGAAGTTTTGTTACCTCTATTGTATAAATGTAAACAATTAAATATTTCTCATAATAGCATCTTTCATGTTTCACAGATGAAAGAAAATAAAGATCATGATTTGGACACAAAGGTGTTACGTGATGTGACGAAGACATCGGGAGGCGAGGATCCAAGTGCAGATAATTTAATAAAGTCAGTATAGCAACTTACAGGGACAGTTCAAAATCGTAGTCAGAGCAGGCGTAAGATCACAAGGCAGGCGGCAGGCAGGAATAATCAAACTACAAAGCTATGGTCAAAAACCATGGAGAGACTGGAACAAAAGAAACACGTAGCTTAGTCACTAAACAGAAGGCAATACTGTAGCGGTGTCTGAGAGTGTGTGTGCTGCTTTTGAGGTGCGTGCAATCAGTCGTGATAGTCCTCCGGTGGTGCGTGCGCAATCAGTCGTGATCAGGAACAGGAGTATGTGTGTGTTGCATGGTTGGAACTGTAGTCCCCAAACATGGCTGATTGTAGTTCCCGGAAGTGTGTGTGAACCAGCGATCTCTGACAGCGGAGAGAGAGAGAGAGAGAGAGAGAGAGAGAGAGAGAGAGAGAGAGATCGCGACAAAAGGTGTGTAAGTTATAACTGAAAAGTCATTTTAACTCTATTTAAAAGCATATGAAACATTTTAGTTGATTTAGTCCTAAAAGTATTTTAAGAGTTCACCTTTTGTATAAACTTATTTTTATATTTTTGCTGATGTAGCAACATTATACTTTTTTATTT
>CAIGQQ010028708.1:8880-20280 GCA_903798035.1 Danio albolineatus | reverse complement strand
GTATATGTCTGTGTGTGTGTGTGTACAGTATATGTCTATGTGTGTGTGTGTGTGTACAGTATGTCTATGTGTGTGTGTGTGTACAGTATGTCTATGTGTGTGTGTGTACAGTATATGTCTATGTGTGTGTGTGTGTAGTGTATATGTGTGTGTACAGTATATATCTATGTGTGGTTGTATGCGTGTGTGTGTATATGTATGTGTAAATTTGTGTGTAAAGTGTGTGTAGTGTATGTGTGTACAGTACATGTCTGTGTGTTTGTGTGTGTGTGTGTAGTGTATATGTGTGTAACGCATGTGTGTGTGCGTGTGCGTATGTGTATGTATGTTTAAATATGTGTGAGTGTGCAGTATGTCTTTGTGTGTGTGTATGGTGTATGTGTGTAAAGTGTATGTGTAGTGTATGTGTGTGTTGTGTGTGTGTGTACAGTATATGTCTTGTGTATGGTGTATATGTGTGTGTGTGTGTGCGTGTGTGTAAATGTGTATGAATGTATGTGTGTAGTGTATATGTGTGTGTGTGTATGTGTGTAGGTAGTGTATGTGTGTGTGTACATTATGTGTGTGTAGTGTATATGTGTGTGTATGTGTACAGTATATATCTATGTGTATGTGTGAGTGTATATGTGTGTGTAAAGTATTGTGTGTGTGTATGTGTAAATGTGTGTGTGTGTGTGTGTGTAAGGCAGTTGTGAAAGCACACGCATGATTTGACAGCTGTATGGTGTTCAGAAGACACCGGAGCCCTGCTGTCCAGCACCCCCTACAGAAACACACACACACACACACACACACACACCTTATATGCACATACAAACATGCATATGCACACTACTTGTACACAAACTCACATCACACACACACATATATAATATATATATATATATATATATAAACCATAAAAATGCACACATACATACTTCTACACACACACTTATACACACAAAACCTCCCACAGACAGACACACACACACACACACAAACTCAATGAACTGTGACGCAGGATCTGCCCAAAAACAAACATGACACACTGGAGACCAGATTTTAACACTGTGAATCACACACACACACACACACACACACACACACACACACACACAGTAAACAACCCTCCAGCTCAATCACTGACAGGACTGATCTGCTGTTCATCATCAGCACTGAAGCGTTACCGGAGGATCAACACGTCCATATAATGACGGACAGCCATAACCAGCCAATCACAGCCAAGCTGAGATTTAAAAAGATATAGATACATATATAATAAAAATAATATCTGTTCCAGGATTAGTCCGTCATCATTATTTCATTTATTTATTTATTCATATCCACATCAGCGACTGATGGCTATTTCATGGCAAGATGGACATACATAAAAATATTACATGATAAAAACAAACTCATACTACAATAAAAAGTTATACAAAAATAAAATATAAGTTATATAAAAATAAATACATAAAATATAAATAATCAAAACACAAAAATATATTATTTTAACATGTTAAACATGATTTTTCAGCTCAATTTTTGATAAATAATTGAAGACGTTCGTCGTCAATATAAAGTAGCTCCAGAAAATATATGATGAAGTTCATCAGCAGTCGATATATTAATTTTCATATTCCTCACAGTAAGAAGGTCTCTGGTTCGAGTCTCGGCTGGGTCAGTTGGTGTTTCTGTGTGGAGTCTGCATGTTCTCCCCGTGTGGGTGTGGGTTTCCTCCGGGTGCTTGGGTTTCCCCCACAGTCCAAACTGGGGATGCTCATTTCGGTTAATCTTGCCAACCGACAACCGCCACTCGTTAACCGAATATTAACCGTTTACAGATTAGTATTAAACGATTATTTAATTTTAAAATATATATTGATGTGCCTATGTTGAGTGACACATTAACTATTGCATTTTAAAATACTGATTTATTTTAACATGCCAACAGCAGCACAACGCTATCTCACGGCAATTCGTAACTTTTCATTTAGCGGCTAATTCGTATGAATTCAAACGATCTGATTCTTAGGACTTCTGTAGCACACAGAACCTAACACATGCAGTGTTTAACTCGTACCATTAATCGGTTACAAACGCACCCTTTCGCTTAACGATTAATCAGTTATTTTGAGCATCCCCAGTCCAAACACATGCGCTAAACTAAACTGATAAAATCATTACAATTAAAGAGGCGTTACGGTGGTGTAGTGGGTTATTTTTCTTGTATTAAAAAAAATACAATTAGTGCTGAAAGATAATATTTTGTTATTATTAGCATTATTATCTATTATTTTCTTTTATTATTTTCAGAATCAGAAAGAGCTTTACAGAATTACAGAGACAGAACAAAAAACAGATAATAAATATATTCAAAAGGGCGCCACGGTGGCGTAGTGAGTAGCACGTTCGCCTCACAGCAAGAAGGTCTCTGGTTCGATCCCCGGCTGGGTCAGTTGGCATTTCTGTGTGGAGTCTGCATGTTCTCCCCGTGTTGGTGTGGGTTTCCTCCGGGTGCTCCGGTTTCCCCCACAGTCCAAACACATGCAGTACAGGTGAATTGGGTAAGCTAAATTGTCCGTAGTGTATGAGTGGGATTGTGTGTGTATGGATGTTTCCCAGAGATGGGTTGCGGCTGCAAGGGCATCCGCTGCGTAAAACAAATGCTGGCGGTTCATTCCGCTGTGGCGACCCTGGATTAATAAAGGGACTAAGCCGAAAAGAAAATGAATGAATGAATGAAATATATTCAAAAATACAAGTGTTAAATGCAAATATACAGATGGACAAGTGTATGTGCAGGTGTATTACTATATACAGCGTTTTATGTGCAGTGCAAATTGGTGTGTAAGGTGTGTTGTTAAATAAGTGTATGTGTGTGTAAAAAGTGTATAGCAAGTAGTGATGTTGGTTCCACGATTGTTATTATCAAGTGTTCATGAGATGGATTGTTTTCATTGTTATTATGTCTTTATTGTTTAACGTCTCTACTACTTTAAGCAGTAACTGAACAGCATACAATTATTTAGACAGCTACTTATAACAACTCATTATTGGGCTAATAAAATATTATTAAGCAGTAAATATTACTGCAGTCCTCTGAAACTATCACATCATAATCTGTTTTCTAATTATGTGTATTTTTAGTAAACACATCTGTAATCTGTCGTTTATTATTCGCTTTATTCAGTTTTTAGATAACAAACACTCTTAATGACCCAAAATCATGTATTTTCCTTGTTTTATATATATTTTATGGGGCGACACGGTGGCTCAGTGGTTAGCACTGTCGCCTCACAGCAAGAAGGTCGCTGGTTCGGGTCAGTTGGTGTTTCTGTGTGGAGTCTGCATGTTCTCCCTGTGTTGGTGTGGGTTTCCTCCGGGTGCTCCGGTTTCCCCTACAGTCCAAACACATGCGCTATAGGGGAACTGATGAACTGTAGTGTATGAGTGAGTGTGTGTGTGAATGAGTGTGTATGGGTGTTTCCCAGAGATAGGTTGCAACTGAAAGAGCATCCTCTGCGTAAAAAATACACTTGAATAGTTGGCGGTTCATTCCACTGTGGCGACCACTGATTAATAAAGGGACTAAGCCGGAAAGAAAATGAATGAATACAATTAAATACAGAAATAAAGCAAAATAAATTATAATAAAACCTAAAAAATAAACGTAAATAAGCCAAAAAATAAAAAAAGGTTTATTTTATGTTTGGTGTAAAATAATTAAAATTGAGCTTATAACAAATATCTGATCTAATAAAAGTCAGTAAGAGTGCAGTCGTTACAGTCAGCTTCCCAGAAACGAAAGTCATCCAGTGTCTGTCCTGGACAAACACACAGCAGCACAGATCGTCCGTACACACACTACTACAACAACAACAACCTCCGACAAACAACCCAATAACAACTCTCTCTCATTGGTGGATCAGAGCGGTCAGCTGAGCACGCTGTGCTGTGATTGGTCAGTGGAGCGCTATGAGGTCAGTGTCAGGATCGATGAGTGTGTTCAAACAAACCCTCAGGCCTCCAATGGGAGCAGCTAATAGAGTGCAGAATTTACATACAGCCGCACCAGGGGTCGGAGGTCACCACACACACTCCTGCAGCACATAGTAAGAGCTCTTCATTAACACTGACCTTAACGCACAGGCAGGGACGGGCAGAGACCTTTTAAGGGGCAGGGGCTCAAGTAGAAAAAAGGGCACTTTTTATTAAATAATAATAATAATTGTGCTTTAATAAATAAAATATAATAAAGGATATTTCACCCTAATTTCACCATATACTCACCCTTAAAAGAGCAGATCATTCAAAACTGAACACTTTGTCATGATTTACTCACCTTGTACTTGTTCCAAACCTATTCGACTCCTTTCTTCTGTTGAACACACAGAATAATATTTTGAAGAAAGCAGCAAACCTGTAACCATTGACTTTCATGGTATTATTTTTCCTACTCTGGAAATCAATGATTTCAGGTTTACAGCTTTCTTTAAAATATCTTCTTTAATCTTTAATTCTTTAGTGTTCAACAAAGAAACAAATATGTGGAACCACTCGAGGGCGAGTAAATGTTCATGTTTGGGTGAACTATCCCTCTTCAATCTTTTATTTTTGTTTGTTTATATATTGTATATTGTGAAGACTGTAGGACACAATGATAGCCACATAGCTAGCCTATATGTACATGTTTTTATAGCGTCAATTAACATTATATATTCTTAATAAATGACTGCAAAAGCGAGAGGGGAATATATTCACTATCCAGCTGTCATTTCTCCGTTACATTAGCCTCAGCTAGCCTGTATGCCTGTGATATTGCCTGAGCTAAACTTTAGCTAACTTACATGTTTGTTAATTAGGATGTTAGCAAGACAAAATAGCCTATTTGCTTTTGAATAAATAGCTGACGATAAATTTGAGCCTCAGGTTGTCTTTAGTTAACCGTTTACTCACCTCCATACAATTATAGACGAATGACGGATGAATTTACATCGGCGCTTCTGTCACCAAGCGCTGATTCTTGCGCTAAGCGCTGATAGACGTTGCTCCACTGTTGACACGTTATGTTTGAGGGTGGAGTAGCGATGTAAATAGCGTCCTCATTAAGGCGTTCTCCTCACGTGTGGTTTTTCTTTCCAAATCGCCGGTTCGAGGTTTGCTTGGAGCGGGTAGACTAAAAAAGTTTAGTTTTTAAAAAAATTTTGACAGGGAAAGTTGTCCTTAAACAGAACACGCATTAACTTAGACATATATTATATTATTATTAGTATTAAAAAAATTATTATTATCCCCAGGAAAAGGGCACTTTCTCTCCAGAAGAAAAAAAGGGCAGGGGCTCAAGCACCCAAAGCCCCCCCCCTCTGCACGTGCCTGCGCACAGGTGACCTTTGACCTTTTATCAAAGGATCAAACGCACAACAGCAATGCATCATAGGATTGGAAAGGTCTAAAAGGGATACAGCTGCGGATGCTCACATCATTCACTCATTTTCCGTCTGCTTAGTCCCTTATTTATTAGGGGTCGCCACAGTGGAATGAAGCGCCAACTATTCCAGCATATGTTTTACACAGTGGATGCCCTTTCAGCAGCAACCCAGTACTGGGAAACGCCCATACACTCACACTCATACACTACGGTCAGTTTAGTTCATCAGTTCCCCTATAGCGCATGTGTTTGGACTGTGAAACCAGAGCACCCGGAGGAAACCCACACCAACACGGGGAGAACATGCAGACTCCACACAGAAACACACACTGACCCAGCCGAGACTCAAACCAGAGACCTTCTTACTGTGTGGTGACAATGCTACGCATACTATAGCACATATTATAGCCATATAACACAACCATAATACACGGTGATACAACCTGGTTTGTTAGTTTGTTGCTTGCTCACTACAATCGACCCGCTCCAGAGTTCGTTATAATCGAGCACGCGATCTCGGACCGATTGATTTGGCTCAGATCCGAGCGCGATTGCTAAACTTAGCATATGCCAAACGAACTGTGCTAACGGGGAAAAAGTGCCAAATGTCTAGGTGTGAAAGCACCCTTAAATACCATTTTAATGATTTATAATTAAAGAGCCCATATTAGGGATTTTTGAAAATGACCTTCCATGCAGTGTGTAACACAGCTCTAAGTGAAGTGAAATGTCCAGCTGAGGCTTAAATCTGAAAGTGCAAAGTGTTTAAAACGATTGATTCATCTATAAAAGAGTCGACGCATTGTTGTTTAAATTAATCGTTATTATAACGAGTCTTTAGCCGTTTCGGCTTGACGTCAACGCGAAACATAAGCCCCGCCCACTAGTTGCGCGCGCAAACCCCGGGAAAATTGAACTCCCGGCCCCGCCCACAGACATGAAGAAAAAGTTGATGACAACAAGCGCTGTATCGCAATAAGTGTTGTAGCATAACCAGCGGGACAGCAGTGACGTGTGATCTGAGTTTGATGGCAGTATAAAGATTTAGAGAGAAGTATGGGAGCTTTTGTAGTATTGGTTTTCGCGTTTTGCTCTTTGTAGACGGTCCCTAAGGATCGGTCTCTTTGCTGCCTGTGTATGGAGTTTAATATAATGCGTCCAGCGCGTAGGAAAGCTAATTTTTAGGAAAATAAGGTTGTAGGTGATTGTATACATTGCGACGGTTGAAAAGAGGTGCTATTTGTGTAGGAACAATGTTTCGGTCATGAGTTATTGATCCGGAAAACATGAATCTGCAAATCTGTTGCTAACTTTATTGAACTCATCGGTATTCCGGTTAAATCATGTCCTGTAGACGCTGTGCTCTGAAGTGCGAGGGAAAAGCTGCGTTATTTTCCCTACCTGGAAATCTCTTTTCCCTACCTGGAGTGGTTGAGGTTTATTTTTGGTAAAATACCTGACAATTATATCCCCAATATGGTGCTGTGTTCGCGTCATCTCTCTGAAGAGAGCTACACCAATCTACCAGCTTACAACGTGGGATTTGTTGCACGGTTGTTGTTAAAGGATGGATCAACACCAAGTTTATTTGGACCAGCGCGTTCTTCCAGTCTTGTTGACTGTAACAAGGTAAATATGGATGTAGTTGTCTGTATTGTGTTTGCTCCGTGCAGCATGTAGCGGTAGCCATTTAGCTTACTGCCGAATGTTACTATTTGTTGGCTTACAATAGTCCATGAAGTGTTGATTATTACTGAATGTTTGTTGTTATGATGAAGAATAGAGCAATACGCTGTTGTACAACTGCAGTGATGTTTTTCAATATGTTCTGGCATTGGGCTGCTGACACGGACGTGACGTGGTGACGTGGCGTGGTAGCGTGACGGAAAGGAGGTGCTTGGGGAAAAAGACTCGCTCAGACGATTCATATGGGAGTCGGTGGGAAAATGAGGTAAAAATAAATAGATATTATAAGACATCGAAAGTGTTTTTTAACCTTGCATACATATCATCCTGTTGTTTGGGACTTCAAAAAGGGAAATTTAACCGTTCTCAACCCACCATATAGGCTCCTTAAATAGTCTGCTTTGATGTAACCTTCCAAACACTGTTTCCGGCTTAGTAACCAGTCAACCAATCAAACAGCAGCGAGTAAACGCTTAATTAGAAGAGATATTCTGAGCTACACCATCAGTTACACACGAGTGATTGACCAATTCAATTCAATTCAATTCACCTTTATTTATCTAGCGCTTTTACAATGTAGATTGTGTCAAAGCAGCTTCACATAGAAGGTTATAGTAAATTGTAAAATTGTATAGTAAAATGTCAGTTTAGTTATTAATGTTTGAGTTCAGTTCAGTTCAGTGTTGTTAATATATTCACAGACCAGATCTGACAACTAACCAACCGACCTTCTCTGTCTGTAAGCCCTCGTTAGTGCTCGTTTGCTGCGTTTCTAGAACACAAGCCAGTAAACACGTTTATCGAACAGCAGCTTACCTGTTTAAACAGGTTTCATTATTGTCAGTCATGGAGGTTTAGTCACTGTACATGAACAAAAACCTTTAAAAAAAATGTAAAAAAATAAATAAATAAATAAACGAATAAAACGAAACACACATTGTCCTTTTCATTATCCGTCATTAAAAAGCAAACGTTGTTTACAGAAAGTTAATCGTAACACTAAGGGTGCTTTCACATCTGTGGTTCGGTTCATTTGGTCCCGCACGAAGGGAAAGAGTGATACATTGTACAACAACAGCATAGTATATACAGGGAGGGCAGAATTATTAGGCAAATGAGTATTTTGAGCACATCATCCTCTTTATGCATGTTGTCTTACTCCAAGCTGTATCGGCTGGAAAGCTACTACCAATGAAGCATATTAGGTGATGCGCATCTCTGTAATGAGAAGGGCTGTGGTGTAATGACATCAGCACCCTATAAACTATTATATTTGAATCTCACAAATGGAAATTTCACATCCGTCACATCCATAGCAGAAAATTGTCACATCCATAACGAAGCTTTTCCCACATAAATGCAAAAACGTAAATTAAATTAAAACCAACCATGTTTGTTCTACAGAGAGTTGACTCTTATCCTTGTGATTATCATTATTTCTGTTGGATTGTGCAGTTTAATCCACAGGATTTCTACAAAGTATGTTGTACACTGTAAACTCGCAGACTTTCTTCGTCACATCCATAACGCATGTTTATTTCCCTCTTTTAAAGTATAAAAATAGTTTTAAGATTGATATTTTCCTGATCCCATAATTCTGTGTATAGTTGTTTTGGAAAATGTAAACAGATGATTCAATATAATGTTGACATATACCTTATCTGTGTGTTTATGTTTTCAGTTTTTACTGAAAATGTCACATCCGTAACACTAGAATTGCTCTAAGGTTTTAGTTATGATACTCATAACTAAAGGGGGGGGGGGTTGGATGGGGTTTAGTGAAAATTTTGACAGGGCAAGTAAAAATCTGAACCCTTCCCTTAATCATTAACAACAAAAATCTGACTATTAAATACTTAATAGTGATGATAACTAATAAAATCATCATCACTAAAAAGCTTCACAACTAATGATGCATCTGGAAAGATTTAAATGTTATTTCTAAAAAAAAGTTAGCAATTTTCCAGTTTTAAAAAAGCAGATACCTTTATTCATCCAAAAAAATACAAATAAATAAAATTTACTGTTAAATACTTTATTGATGATGACAATTAAATCAAATATAATAAAAAGGACATTTTAACGTAATAAAAACAGACTATAGTTACATTCTCATTCATCAACAAAAACGCTGACTAGTAAATAATTAAATACTGATGATGGTCTATTAAAACCATAATCGAAAAACTCATGGTGGACTTAAAGATTTAAATGTTTTTTTTTTTTTAAAGTAATAACGAGTGACATTTTTACTACTTTAAAAAAGCAGATACCTTTATTTGTCCAAAAAAAAATACAAATAAATAAAATTTACTGTTAAATACTTTATTGATGATGACAATTAAAAAAATAATTATAATAAAAATGACATTTTTAACGTAATAAAAACTGACAAAATTTACATTCTCATTCATCAACAAAAACACTGACTAATAAATAATTAAATACTGATGATGGACTATTAAAACCATAATCGAAAAACTCATGGTGGATTTAAAGATTTAAATGTTATTTCTAAAAAAAAGTAATTATAACGAGGGACATTTTTACCCCTTTAAAAAAAGCAGATACCTTTATTCGTCCAAAAAGAAAATACAAATAAATAAAATTGACTGTTAAATACTTTATTGATGATGACAAATAAATTAAATTATAATCAAAATTACATTTTTAACGTAATAAAAACAGACTAGATTTACATCCTTAAAAAAAGCTGACTAGTAAATAATTAAATACTGATGATGGACTATTAAAACTATAATCAAATACTCATGGTGGACTTAAAGATTTAAATGCGACTCCAATAAATCAGTTTCGTTATAACGAGTGACCTCCAAAATAATCTGACACACTCATTGGAGAGCAAATGTCAGTGCTTTCGTAAACTCCTGCGTTTTGCCATCTCGAGCGCTTTCAGGCGGTCTTCAGGAATGTGCGACGGACAGCCTGGGAAAACTACAAGTGTTGACATTTACACAGACCACAGCGAGGAAGGAAGGAACCTCCCTCGAACCTGACACCAGACAGACGGATTGAACAGTCGGACGCTGTTAGCAGAAATCAAACATAAGGCCTCTGTGAGGTTTAGCAAATGACACTCATCATGTGTTGAGGAGATCTGAAACACTGGAGGTCAAGGAGATGCGGTGAACAGGTTGCGTGTTGATATTCAGCGGGTCATGGGCCTTCGGGTCAGTGAACGAATCCCACTACAAACATCTCAAAGTTCACGTCGACAGATTTTTTATTTTTTTTTGGATGTGAGTGTGCGTATCTCTGGCCTTGACGGGTCTTTGTGTGTGTGTTTTTACATGAAGGGATGAATTAAAGTGACAAACCAGCCAAATATTTTAAATACGTCATCAGGTACTCACTTGTTTCAATTCATCTATATTTCTATAGCGCTTTTACAATGTAGATTGTGTCAAAGCAGCTTCACACAGACACTCTAGTCAATTAAACTTTGTCAGTCCAGTTTGTATACATGTATACTAAGTATAATGACAAATTTGACTCTTATATAGTGTTTTTATTTGAACTGACTGTTCTTAATGTCGTGTACGGTGACCTTGAGTGTCAAGAAAGGCGCCTTTAAATAAAATGCATTATTATTATTATTAATGAAGAAAAAACTAAGTACATACTTCCAAATGACTTCCATAGTATTATGTTTGTATGTTAAATAGCTTCTCTTTACCAAACATGCTTGATAATATATTGTTTTATGTTAAAAGTAGAACTTTTTAAAAGTTTGGAAGACATTTTGAGGTGATCTGTCCCTTTAATAACCCTCAAAATGGCTTTCCGGTCATTTAAAATCCCGTTATTTAAGTGTGTGTGTGTGTGTGTGTGTAAGTGAACACAACCCTGAAAAACAAAACAATAGAAATAATCACAGATTGTGTAATGGTTTAAAATGGAAACTGTATTAGTTTTAAAGGGAACTAACGATCATATGGCTCTGTAATGGTAATTAATTTGACTTCTATAGGCTAAATTAATTAAATCCAAATAAACCCTAATGGAATGTGTCCCAAAACACACTTTAAACCAATATAACGTGCTGGTTTTGATGGTCAAAATGTGATAGTGTGAAATAGAAACCATTGAGACATCTGTGGTGGTTTATATTGTGTTTGTTTGTGTTTTTTAAGCCGGAGAGTGTGTTGCAAGAGCACAAACTGTCCCAGAATCACCCCAAAACAACTTTCACCCACAAACAACTAGCCAAATCCGTCTCTCTATCTGTGAAACATCTATCTATCTATCTATCTATCTATCTATCTATCTATCTATCTATC
>CAIGQQ010028706.1:0-10435 GCA_903798035.1 Danio albolineatus | reverse complement strand
CTTACCACAGCAGACCCTACCTCCCAATAATTGTCTCAGACTTTCCAGGAGACCATTGGTTGGGGCGGGGAGTTGGGTTGGCATAGTGGCAGCCTGAGTAACAAAGTTGAGAACCTTGTATGTGGTATTACTAGCTGTGCCATGGACCGGTAATCGGTAAGTGACGGCAATCGGATATTATACCAAAGTTGACAACCAGGTCCGGGTGTTGAAGACAGTACCAAAAAGATGAGGACTGGAGGTGCTGTCAGGTATACGGAGGTCAGGTATAGTTTATAAGCAGGGCTTGACATTGACACCAAATGCAGGTAGATTTCAGCTGTGGCGGGTTAGACAGACACTCCCACTAGCCACTTTTAAAAAATTTTAAATTGCCAGAGCCGCCTCGTCACTAAAGATTAGGATTTCAGTTGAAGACCATTTGTCAATATGCGCGCAAATGTGCTCTTAGTATCAAGAAGCCGCACGATAGATAAGTGTTCGCACGAGCAAAAGAAAGCAAGTGAATACCGAATGAGAGGATGATCAGGCGATCCTCGCTGATGTTGGAGCGAGGCACAGCTGATGCGCACAAGTGCTTAAAAGCTCTGGTCTCTTGCGCAAAACAACCGTGCCTGGTAACGCAACTGGTTCGATCTTTGAAATAGACTTGAAAAAAAGCAGTGCTCGTGCACCAACAGTCCTCAAGAGATCTGCAGATTTTTTTGTATGCAGCCGCGGTTGCCGCTTTGGCTTTTACCATTCTTTGAACAGATCATTATTGATCATTATTACGTTAACCATGTGCACGTGATCATCCTATCACTATCGCACACAGAATGTTTTTCACCAGCTTTTTTTGTTAATATGGTTTAATTATCATCCTTTAAAATAACATATAATAATTCCTTACATTTATATAACGCTTTTCTCCTCGTCCACCACCAGTGTGCAGCATCCACCTGGACACCCTCCACACCACACACCAGCTGATTGGTGGAGAGGAGACAGAGTGATGAAGCCAATTATGATATGGGGATGGTTAGGAGGCCATGAGGACCAATGGGCAGATCTGGCCAGGATGCCGGGGTTAAACCCCTACTCTTTTTTCGAAGAACATCCTGGAATTATTTAATGACCACAGAGAGTCAGGACCTCGGTTTAACGTCTCATGCGAAAGACGGCGCTCACTGATCAGTATAGAGTCCCCATTACAATACTGGGGCGTTAGGACACACACAGACCACAGGTTGAGCGCCCCCTGCTGGCCTCACTAACACCACTTCCGGCAGCAACCGAGCTTTCCCATGTGGTCTCCCATCCAGGTACTGACCAGGCGCAGCACTGCTAGCTTCAGTGGGTGACCCTGTGAGTTGCAGAAAGCTAGCTGCCGGCTATATATAAAAATATATTTTCCCAACAACAAAATTGTGGCTAGTGAAAATGGCGAATGGCTAATAACGTTGTAAAACTACTTGCCAAAGTGGCTGGTGATCAAAAAAGTTAATGTCAAGCCCTGTTTATAAGTGTAACCTGGCCTCAGAAAGAATTAATAAATATTTAAGACATTTGTAAGACTTTTGTAAAGTTATTCAGGACGCCTAAAGCTTAAAAGTTATTAGTAAACATGTACAAAAGAGTAAAAATTGTTATTCAAGGTCATATTTTATCCAAAATTTATAGATTTTTTCCTATTTTAACATGTGGCATGCTGTAAAAGCAGACATTTTATCAAATGATTGACCTTCGAGAACGAAAACCAACCTGTTTGCTCCTCTGGATCTTCTTGTTTGACTCTGAATGTGTCTTCAATCCTCAGGTCTTCACTCTCCTCTTTAATAAACGCCATCTTTATAACAGTGGAGATCAGTCACTTCAGCGGGAGTTTTCCTCAGTGTTTGGACACTTTGTCCTGTTTAAAATAAGAACGATGAACAGAAATAAAAGAAATGTACATTTAAAACCAGCACCAGGAGAGCATAACTTATTCATACGCTCATTTAGACATCATTTATGAGTCGTATAACATTTTAAATATTCATTAAAACATATGCAGTCGGTTTGTACAAGTTGTCACTCAACATGTTTGTTGTTTTTCATTTTCTTTACATATTGTTTTGACTGACATATTGACATCAGCGCGCTGTGGTATAGAGTTTTTCCTTTAAAGTGTGACTTTGAGATTAATAAGTGATCTAATTTTCACAGGCAGGCTCTTTTATGTTGGATTTTTCTATACAAACACAATTTTTCTCCCCATAAACAAACAATATGGAATAATAAAACTGTCAGATATAAGAACAAATAATTTTTTTTAATGATAACTGGGCTAAAAAAGATATTCTATCGGCCTCAGAGTTGTTGAACGATGAAGGATATTTATTGACTTAAGGCCCGTGCACACCTTTTTTGCTCGCGTTTTCGATCGACGTTTAAAGGCTGATTTATACTTCTGCATCAAGGACACACATATGCTTCGGCGCAGCCTGCGCGTGGTCGCCGTCCCTGACGTGCACCTCTCAAAAACTGTAATTACACGTCAAAGTGACGCGTAGCGAAAGCTCTGTGATTGGTCGGCTTCGTCGCGCTGACGAGTGCGACAGAGGTTATAGCTGCGCGAGCCCGATGGAGTGAGTGTTTACAATTGTCGAGTCCCGTTAAGTAGCGCTAGATGGAAACTATTGCTTTGTGTTTACGTTATGATTCAAGTTGTTGCACATCCGCCGGTTCCCGCCTCAAAACAAGCGAGTTTGAGCCACTTGTACGTTAAGGTAGCGTTCAAAAAAACAAAACACCAGCGAAGAAACTCGACACAGAGGAATATAAACACCTTATTGCCAGCTAAGGTTTCGGAAGCGCTATTGCAGAGCAGCACATACAGAGCGCAGAAGTATAAATGCACAACAACGCGCATTGTATGCGCCATGGGTCACGCAAATCACTTGACGCAGGCTTGACGCCTCGTGACTAAACAAACGGCCCCAATGTGATTGTGCACATCAACGCGCAAAACGGTAGGCGCAAAAGCGTCATTTTTTTTTTTTTAAACGCGCCACGTCAAAACCTTCTCCACCAATCAGATTGCCACTTTTGTTCACGTGTACAGAGCTGCTGACTTTACAGTAAACACCCCTTGGAGGCGCTCAAGTACAAAACTATCAATGCGAGCGCACGTTGAAGAAGATGCCCTGAGGCGATATAAACGTGGAGCTCACCGACAGACATTCTAAAATACCCTCGAAAACGCTCGTGATACATTTTTAGCTCTTGTATCAATCGATGAAACTCCCCGTGTTCTTTTCTTTTGGACACTATTGGACGCATCCAATATTGGCGCCTTTTCTTTGGTTTTATCCTACTTAATACAATAATCATTTCATCATCGCTAGAGCTGCTACTTAAACCATCCATGCTCGTTTGAATCGCCAGTGACTTCAACAAAGACCACAGAATCACTATTGATTGGTGATTCTAAGCTCTTTGACAACAAGCGAGTCGACTTTCTCTCTTCTTCTACTGTGTTTTCAAGCGGGTGTCAGAAGCGCAAGTTGTGCACCGGGGTCTTTCTGTTTTCATTAAGCGCCATCTAACGGCAAGGAGTGATTTTGCCCACTCTTCTGCTCGACGCCCGTGAAAACCGCTTGGGTTTGAATGCGGAAAAACGTCTCATAAAACACTGACGATAAACGCAAATGGAAAGCGTCCCGGTGTGTACGAGCCTTTATACTGAATTTTTAGAGAAGTTGAGTTTTCCAGTGCCTCTCCACGAGATTATAGTATATTGATTGATGCAATACCAGCCGGCCTGGCAGGGCTTTTGCAGGGTTACAGTGAAGCAAATAAACTAACAGTTAAAGGGCCACGAAACCCCCCAGTCTCAGCGTGGTGTTTTCACACCTCTAGTTTGGAAAAGCTCAGTAAAGTGGGCGTGTCCAGCTCTGTTTAGGTGGGAGTGTCGGGGAAGGGGAAAGAGGGAAGGTTTTGCATAAAAATGGGAGTTTCTATTTGTGCACGTGCTCATTTTCACACAGACTGTGTTTACATGGACATCAGTAATCGAATTATTTGCCAAATTATTAATTTGTCGACTTTAACGGCACTTTCTCTTTATTTTCGGATTGGCGTGATGGGCAGGGCTTCTGTCTATGGCCTGGTGACTGTAGCTTTATTGCTAAATGGCTAACAGGTGTTTTATAGAGAGAATAACTGTTTTATGTGCTTTATGAAGGCTGATAGTCCACTGATAGTCTACTGATGAAGGCTGATAGTCCATTAGATTATTTCAGAGGTGCAGCAGCTCTGTGAGCTCATAAACTCCTCCAGGAACTGTACCTGGATGATGGAAGCTTTCAGCGGTGCTTCTGACCGAGCCGAGTTTTCCCTCAGGACACCAACAACAGGCGCTACGTCATAATCACACCCCCACAAAAGCAAGCTTCTGATTGGTTAACGCGGCACAAACGTCCGCTGAAGCTCATTTTCATTTCATTTTCAAACTGAAGCGATTCGCGCGAATTGCGGCGTTAAGCGCGTCAAACGCGCGGCGCCATTCGTGCGTATCGCATTGCAGGATGCCGATTCGCGCCTTTTGCATTGACTTAGCATGTAAATCACTCGCGCTTGATGCGTCTTCCGCAACTGCTGTAAGGTACAACTTCGAAGCGATCATGAATATTAATGAAGCTGCGCCGCTTACACAATAGAGCGCTCTGATTGGTTTGAACCAAGTCTATCTCATGAATTAATGCCGAACACTCAGAGACGTCAGAACGTTCTGGCCGGGACAGATGTCCACTCTCCACGCTGGAATATACGCAAGGATCTCATCGGCGTGACGCAGCTTCAAAAATTTGTTTCAAACCGGAAGAACGAATTTGCTCGAAATAACGCAAAAACAACCAATTTTCACTTTTTAGTCAATTATATGTGTCCTAATAGTGTTTATAGCAGCGTGGGACACAGATATGACTGTCAACAGCTCAAAAAATGTGTTTTGGTGTTTCATGGCCCTTTAAAAATGAGATTCTGTTAGATGGTGTTGATAACAATGATAGAAAATGTAATAATACATTTCTTAGAAGTTTGATTCATTATCCTGCAACTTTTAGACACAAGTACTTTGGAATAACCCATTTGAGAATATCAATCGGAACTTGGTCTGGACTTACAACAACAAATATTGTGTCACTAATAAAATCAGTGAAATCTGCTTTAAAATTACACATAAAATATATCCAACCAACCAGTTTCTCAAGAGATATAAAGCTGACCTTTCTGAGACGTGTGTTTTTTGCGGAATGGATGTCGAGACTGTTGTGCATTTGTTCTTTGATTGTATGTATGTTAAATATTTCCGGTTTGATGTTAATATACTGAGTGGTCATACAATTATTATTAAGAAAAGAGATGTCATATTTTATGTAGATAAAAAAAAGATATAGATAAGAATCTCCTGTTTATGTTAAATCTTTTGATATTAATAGGCAAGTTTTATATACACAAGTGTAAATGGTGGAAGCAGAAGTCTAACATCTTCCATTTTAAGCCTGATTTAAAATCTATTTTGAAGCTGAAGAATCGACGATTATCCTTTTCTCATCATCCTGTTTCTCATTAATTTTATTAAAGATGATTATTGAATAATTAATAAAGTTAACACATTACTTAATATAAGAATGTTCAGTGCATTTGTCTTCTCGTTGTAACTATTTTCAGGAGCCACCAAACTAGATCAGAGGTCCCGGAGACCTCGAGTGGAACTGAAGGGCTGAGGACTGGAAACAACTGCTTCTATTGTTATTTCTATGCGTTAATTCTATCTAAAACATCCAAAGTGACTGCTATTTTTACGGTTAATCCTTTTAAAGTTACTCTACTTTTTATTCAAGATAGACTTTGTGTAGTAAGAATATGGCAGCCTGAATTCTGTTGATACCAGTTTTGAACTAGTTTAATGAGACAGCTGAGAGTACGAAGAAACAACCTTGGGTTTTTGTAACAGATTGTCTCTTAATTGTCTACGGGCGACCTGACCCAAGCCTCCTGTCGCCATCCCTATCTGGACTCAGATACGACTCTGCATTGACGTACATATTTAGAATTGTCTATCTTTGTTTAAACCAATCGTAACAGTTTACCAGTATCACACCCTTTCTGGTCTCGTGTAAAGTGTATAATTGTTGTTGATTTTGTGGTTGTAAGCAGAGCGGCCTAGGAACTCATTGCGAGTGTTGAAGCTGGCTTCTGCTGATGAAAGTATTTTCAGTAAACTTTATTTATTTGAATCTCTGACTCCGGCTCTTCTTCATCTGACAGACTGGTCATTCTTTGGGTTAAAAATGTAAATTACCCCTACAAAACTCTTAAAGGACTTTCAAGTCGTAAAGCAATCAAAACTGTGAAAATACTTCAAAAGTTAAACTCTTCTCTATGGTAAATGTTACGTATACCGGCCAGGCCCGGCTCCAGCTTGAAACTTTAGGGTGGGCCAAGTGACATTACAGGAGGGCCGATAAATAAATAAATAAATAGCATTGTTAAAGTAATGTATTTCTCATTTTAAAAGTTTTCTGTCATTTTAAGAAAAGCAAACTATTATTTGTCCTGCAGATTATATTTATTTCTGTGTTTACTTGCTTGATTATGTGTGTACGAAAGAGAGATGCTTGCCAAGTTTTGCGAGAAAACCAGAAGAACATGTTGCTCTCCTGTATGTTTTGACGTTTTCCCTTGTCAGCTAAAAATTCCAATCACTTACGGTGCGTTCACACGAGGCTTCAGCGTCAACACTTGACAGAGGGCGTGTCTGAAGTTAGGGCTGACGCGATCGTCATAGCAGCATCAGCCAATGAAATTAGTCAACAATCGGCTACTGTCTAAACTGGTGTATTTGCAGACAGCGATCTGATTGGCTGACGCTTCCGTCTGCGCTTGAAAAGTTGAGAAAGTCCCAACTTCTGCAGCGAGCAACACCTCTGAAGCAGCGCCGAAGGATCCACAGTGCAGTTCGACAAAGCCTGACGTCACCCATTCAAAGTGAATGGGAAGCGTTGACGCTGACGCCCCGTGTGAATGGGGCGTGAGGAGATCGGGCTGGATCTAAGTTGGCGCTCTAGCAACAAGTGAATCGATGTGCTCTGTAAACGCAAACAGCGTAAGCTGCTAGTAGTGTAGTCAGATTTTGTACATACTCGGTGCTAAGAGAGAATATTATGTAAATATGTACTGCGCTATTTTGCGTCAGTGACAAGATGGGCAAATCGGGGGAAAAAGAAAGAAGAACAGGAGCGTATCTCTGGGAAAAGCTAATTCTGCTAATGTTAGCAGTAGGGCTGTGCAATATGGGCAAAAAAAATCATATTGCGATTGTTTTGAATGAATATTGCGATTGTGATTTTACTTGTGATTCCGCCAACTGTTTTTGCGTTTTCAAACACGCTACATACACACATTCTACATGTATTCAGTGCACCAGAAGTGCATAACAAAACATTTCACAATGACACCATATTAAGTTTAATAAATAAAACTGTAGTAAAATTGTCTTTAAAACAGACAACATAAAATAAATGAAGATGAACTAACCTCAGCTCTAGTTAAACACATACTGTACACAGCAGCCCTCACTGCTTGATAAACAAAACTGTAATAAACTGTCTTAAAAACTGTCCAGTCAGAACAATAAATAAAAAACTGACGTAAATCAAAACCACCTATTCGGGTCTCCTGCTCAACTTCGGTATGCACTGAGTGAGCTCTGATTGGTTAACATCTTTCTCCCGCTTAGCTGTAATTGCCCGGTGTGCTGCGTCAGCTCTGATTGGTTAACATATTATAATCATGCCCACAAAAACGTCAACAAAAATCTAAATAAATTAATAGATAAAATTGCAGCCTTACCAATTTAAAAATTGCAAGTGCTTAAAACGTGACTTTATTTGCGATTGCAATTAATTGCATAGCCCTAGTTAGCAGTAACGTGAGTAAAACGCTGGAAGCTTCTTGAGTTTCGAAACGGAAAACCTACACAATTATTCGGAAATAAACATGGACTTTGACCAATTTATGGACTGTGAGGAAGAATTCCCCTCACTTCCAGATACTCCATGCAAATCCCCTGCTTCATAACAACGGAAAACTGAAAGGTCGGATGTTGCCATTCTCTCGCAACTCTGAGCTCTTTCTCGGTTAATAAATGCCCGGTCTGATGCGTTGGAGAATGTTATCAGCGAAAACACACGAGCGATTACCTCCATGAAGCAGGTAATTGATGAAAGTACAAAACAAAATACAGATGAGAAAGAAGCTAGCGAATTCGTGAGTGCTGAGGTTAACCATCGGAAAAACAAGTACGGAGTGATGGAATCCACACTGAGTAAAGTAGAGGAAACATGCACCAGCCACGACCGAAGGTTGTCACAGTTAAAAAGTTACTCGCGACGGTGGAATCTAAGGCCCTGTTTACACTAGTGCGTTTTAGTTTTAAAACGGCATTTTAGCATGAAAACGATCCACGTCCACACTAGCGTTTCACCCAGCGTTTCTGAACATATCTCCGTCCACACTACTGCACCAAAAACGTATATCACGTGACCATTCGCGCACTCTGGGCATGCGCGTTTAAGTATAAACAGAAAGCATGTGTCTCGCTCAGTGTTCTAAATAGGGCTTACGTTGCTTGAAACGCGAGCGATTAGCGAATGCTTGAACAATAGCTTGCCTCTTGCGAATATATGTGGCTGTTGTAGTAATAAAGGCAGAGTTTAACTGCACAATAGCGCTTAAAACAAACAATAGTGCAAACAACGCTCCCATTTCTGTGTCTATTTTGTTTACAGCGAAGGCTGGTCTGCCGTCTTCCGGTGGCGTTATAGTCATGTGATAGGGGCTTGACGAATAAGGGAAGGTTAGGCAATGACCCAAAAGTGAATCTCAGTAGCGAATCTCAGCAGCCACGCCTCTGTTTTCAGACGTCTCCGTTTCCCCCATCCACACTGAGACGGAGCAGCAGCGTTTTAGAATGAAAACGGCCTCTCCAGCGTTTCCAAAACGCTCCGTTTTCAGGGCTCGAAAACTCCGGTGTAGTGTGGACGGATGGCGTAACCGTAGCAAAACTTTTTAAAACGAAAACGCATTAGTGTAAACGGGGCCTAAGGCTCCACGGCATTCCGGAAAATGAAAAAGAGGATGTTCGTGAAAGGGTCATCGATGTTTGTCAGCATCTCTTACCAGAGGACAAGGACAGACTTCCCAGCGCAATCGACACCGTACACCGGTTAACTCGCAAGCAACCAAACATGAACAAAGGAATCATTCGACAATTTGTTTCCCGTTTCTTTCGCGTGCAGCAAAGGACTCTGCCATTTTGCGTGAAAATAACATCAAAATATCAGAAGGCTTGTCCCTCGCTGAAAAAGAAACAAGAGATAAACTATGGCCAGCAGTGGAGAGAGCAAGAAACGATAACAAACGTGCCTACTTCATCGGAGGAAGGGCTTTTGTAGAAGGAAACTAAATTTTCCCTCCAGTTTGTGTCTTTACACGGAAAGTAGTAATGGGCGATATAAACGATATGCGATATAAATGATACAAAATTGGCCTACGATAGCGATTCTAATTCTATTGCACTATCGCGATAATGCATGTTTGATGACGCAATCTACCCGCGAAATTAAGAGCAACAAGCTGCAGCCGGCTGCAACGCATCATCTTAAATGAACATGCTTGTGAAAAAGACTGGTGCAGCATCTGTTATTTGGACGTGGTTTGGCCTAAGCCGTCCGACGAGCAGCAGCAAAATATACTCTGTAGAGTGTGTGGGGCAAAAGTTTACAGCTAAGAGAAGTAACACGACTAATCTGTTCTACCACCTCAAAAGAGATTGAAATTACTAGGGCCATAACTGTTTACATGTGTAAGGACATGGTCCCTTTTCAAACGATAGAGTTTAAAGCCATGATCAGAGCTATTGATCCACGATATGAGGTGCCAAGCCGCAAATACTTAACAGAAACAGATGCCAAAATTGTATGCCGAGCTCCGCGAAAATGTTGAAAAAGAGCCATGCGACTTGAAATACTTTGCTACTATAACGGACTTGTGGTCGAGCCGTTCCATGGAGCCTTTCCTCAGTCTGACCATTCACTATATAACGGATGATTGGAATCTTGGCAGCCGGTGTTTGCAGACGTCGTACTTTCCCCGCTGAACATACGGCCGAGGAGATCGCACTAGGAAGTGCTTGAGTCATGTAGTTTTAAATAAGAATGCCAAGTTTGCATTACTACTGATAACAGAACAAACGTGGTCAAGGCTGCGTCTCTGATTGACTGGACCAGGCTGCAATGTTTTGGACACAGGCTGCACCTCGCCATCGGTAGGTTAAAAATTTTTGCGCACATGCATAATATTAGTATTTTAATAAATATATATATATATATATATATATATATATATA
>CAIGQQ010028703.1:0-19189 GCA_903798035.1 Danio albolineatus | reverse complement strand
GTAAATGAGTGTTTATGGATGTTTCCCAGAGATGGGTTTCAGCTGGAATGGCATCCGCTGTGTAAAACATATGCTGGATAAGTTGGCAGTTTATTCCACTGTGGCGACCCCAGATTAATAAAGTGACTAAACCGAAAAGAAAATGAACGAATGTGTTTGTGACGGTAAGATCAGTGTGCACACAGCAAGAAGGTCTCTGGTTCGAGCCTCGGCTGGGTCAGTTGGTGTTTCTGTGTGGAGTCTGCATGTTCTCCCCGTGTTGGTGTGGGTTTCCTCCGGGTGCTTCGGTTTCCCCCACAGTCCAAACACATGCGCTCTAGGGGAACTGATGAACTAAACTGGCCGTAGTGTATGAGTGTGTGTGTGTATGGGTGTTTCCCAGTGATGGGTTGCAGCTGGAAGGGCATCCGCTGTGTAAAACATATGCTGTAATAGTTAATGGTTCATTCCGCTGTGGTGACCCCTGATGAATAAAAGGACTGAGCCGAATGAATGAATAATAATCCAGAATGTGCATAGGTGGATGGAAACACAGCTATGTGACTTGTTCTGCACAGGCCCGGATTAAGAATTCAGAGGCCCCTGGGCACATTGTCTTGTTGGGCCCCTACCCGGCCGCACCCCTATAGTTGAATTAATTATATTTTTTTAATAAAATGAATCTATAATGTATTGCCTGCATTTTTTAAATAAATGATATACATATAAATGATGTACATATAAATGATATACATATAAATGATGTACATATAAATGATGTACATATATTTATAGTCTACAGAGATTTTACTTATTTTAAAAAGATTTAAAGCACAATTTGATAAAAAATAAATAAATAAATGAACTTAGTGAAAATTTATGGTTTTTAGTATGCTTCTTCAAGTTCACTGAAGCAGTAGTAAAATGTCTATTTTAAAGGGTATTTGTTGTAAATGCAAATTGGTTATACTAGGATGTCACTGACATTTAACACCAGGTGGAAAATAACTGTTAATGGAATGTTTCAAATAACTATTTAAATGCTGTTTACTACACATATGAAATAGGCTAAACCTTATTAAATACCCACGAGCAACTTGTGACTTTGTCACATTTTCATTATTTTCATTTTTAAACTAAAATATTTCCTTTCTATCAATCTGATATGTAATGGGGGAAAACAGAAGAATGCACAGAAAATATTGCAGTGTTAAATATACAGTGTGATTTTTTTTTTTAATGTTGTTTGGTGTTAAAACCGGAGTACGTTTTAATCCACGAGTGTGAAAGAGCATTTATTTAAGATTTTTTTTTCAGTGTTAAACTTTAAACTCAACATGCAGTGTATTTCCCATTAGTGATGGGAAGTTCAGTTTTTTTACTCAAACCGGTTCTTTCGGACAAAAAGTGATCAAACCAGTATCACTGTTCGTCAAACCAAGCACGAGCGTATTGAAATTATTTCTGAAAAGATTTATGAACATTTAATAAATTAAAACTATTTTTAACATTTAATAAATTAAAATTATTTTCAACATATTTGATAACTGTTATCTGTCACACAAACCAATTGATAATATAGGAAAAAGGGTAATATATTAACACTTTAAAGGGTAACACACACTCCAGTTCGGTGTAAGAATAGACTCTTACTGTGTTAAAATGAACTCTGTGAGTAATGTACACATTCCACACTTTAGAAAGTGTTATTTTAACTCCAAAATGGAGGGAGTCATATGTACACCCAAGGAGTGTTAAGTTAAATTCAAATTGAGTTAAATGTACACTGATTTTTTTGCTGTGTGAGTTCATCAGATGCTGGATTCAAACCGTTGATCGATCACGTCAAAATACTTTGCCATGTGCCTTACGGGCTAAGCCACTCACGTTGTTATCAATTGCGCTCTTTAGTTATGTTGCCTCGGTCAATCAAACAGTGCTGGGCGGAGATCGCTTAAATATTCCAACGAGGTGCGCTATTTGCACTTAGTCTAAATAGACAATCCAACATCGGCATTTCCTCCTCGCAGGGGCCCCAAGTGCACACGGGCCCCTGGGCCTGTGTCCATAATGCCCATTGGTTAATCCAGCCCTGGTTCTGCATCTTGGTCCGGTGTGACCGGTGTGAGTGATTCAGCAGATCTTCAAGCACATGATGAATATAATTAGTGTCAATGAGCGATTATTCTGTTGAATCACTTCAGGTCTCGAGTCCACTATTAAACCTCTCAAGCTAAACTCTGTCTGAGATCCAAACAATCCAAACAGTTTTCTCATCCTTGCAGATTTGTTCTTGTATTTCTTCATTTTTATAAATCTTTTAGAAAACAGGTCCTGTTATGTAAAGCTCACTTTTATTTCAGTGTGTGTGTGTGTGTCAGCAGTGTGTGAGTATCTCCAGCAGCCTCTGATGTATCATTCATTCATTCATTTTATTTTCGGCTTAGTCCCTTTATTAATCCGGGGTTGCCACAGCGGAATGAACCGCCAACTTATCCAGCATATGTTTTACACAGCGGATGCGCTTTCAGCCGGAACCTATCACTGGGAAACACCCATACACACTCACTTACTCATACACTATGGTCAATTTAGCTTACCTAATTCCCCTATAGCGCATGTGTTTGGACTGTGGGGGAAACCGGAGCACCCGGAGGAAACCCACACCAACACGGGGAGAACATGCAGACTCCACACAGAAACACCAACTGACCCAGCCGAGACTCGAACCAGCGACCTTCTTGCTGTGAGGTGATTGTGCTACTCACTGCGCCACCGTGATGCTCCATAAGACATATAAAAGTGATCAAAATTGACAGTATCTGTATCTGCGATTTGCATTGATTCCATTTTTCCATGCATTGACTCACACAGACTCTTTTATCTCGTGTTTGTGAGAGGAGTGTGTGACGTTAAACTCATCCAGACGACACACACACACACACACATTCACTCGTCCTTCACTGTGTGTTTGCTTTGTGTCCGCAGATGATGTTGGTTTATCATTCAAAAGAAATCAGTCGTGCGTCGCCGTGGAAACAGAAAGCCACAGACAGATCATACGTGTGTGTCCATCAGCCTGTTCACGTGCGCAGGAACACACTCGCGACTGCAACACGTGTGCAGCTATGAGGAGTCAGGGTTCAGAATACACACCTTTAACCAATACTGTAGTATCTGGATGCAGCCTTTAGGATGCAAGCTGAGATTGCATCACTCAGCGATGCGATGTCAGACACAATGCGTGACGTCACTGTGACGGGTAGGGTTAGGGGTGGGGTTAGGTGAGCACATTAAAACGCGTTGGATGCAGCTCAGATTGCACTGCACCAGGTCTGCATCTCACTTTTAGGGGTTTATTGCCTAAAGAGCCCTTATGTTGGGTTGAGAACGGTTAAATTTCACTTTTCGAAGTCCCAAACAACAGGATGATATGTATGCAGGGTTAAAAAACACTTTCGATGTCTTATAATATCTATTTATTTTTACCTCATTTTCCCACCGACTCCCATATGAATCGTCTGAGTGAGTCTTTTCCCCAAGCACCTCCTTTACGTGACGCTACCACGTCACGTCACGCTACCACATCACGTCCTTTACGTGTCCGCAGCCCAATGCCAGAACATACTGAAAAACATGACTGCAGTTGTACAACAGCGTATTGCTATATTCTTCATCATAACAACAAACATTCAGTAATAATGAACACTTCATGGACTATTGTAAGCCAACAAATAGTTACATTCGGCAGTAAGCTAAATGGCTACCGCTACATGCTGCACGGAGCAAACACAATACAGACAACTACATCCATATTTACCTTCCCACATAGCAGAATATCTCTGGCCCAGCTCTGGCCCACACAATCAGCTTTTGCTTGGCCCACGTGCCGCAGTGAATTACGGTACATGACTGGACCAAGTCTGGCTTCCAGACAAGGGCCAAACATGGAGCATATCTGGGCCAAGACTCAATCACCCATAATTGGGCCTGACTTGGGCCAGATATGTTGGTGTTTCACTACTGCAAGGGAATCGATAAACCCATTAATAATTGCGCTTTAGGCGTACTATAGCCATGATTTTTCTCAAAGTGACCTGATTGGTAGAATTTATTTTCTTTACTTAAAAATAATAAAAATGTTTTTTAAATGTGGGTCAAGACTGACCAAACTTACATGGCCCACATATCAGTTACTAACATCTGGGCCAAATACTACATTTGACATCTGGCCCAAATATTGTGTGCCGCCTTAAAGACGGTGCCACCTCTGCCAAACCAGGGCCATGTTTGGCCCACATGCTGTATACCGGTGCCGGATGAATGCCTGCTCTGCCAGATTCATGCCAAACCTGGGCCAGAATTCTTTGCTACTAGGGTTGTTACAGTGAACAAGATGAGTTATTTTAATCATACTTACAGGTTGTGATTTGGTGGAAGAACACGCTGGTCCAAATAAACTGGGTATTGATCCATCCTTTAACAACAACCGTGCAACAAATCCTACATTGTAAGCGTATATGGTGTAGCTCTCTTTAGAGAAATGACGTGAACACAGCACCATGTTGGGGCTTTAATTCTCAGGTATTTTACCAAAAAAAAACTCAACCACTGACTCTTCACAGCTTCATCTTTAGGTAGGGAAAATAACACAGCTTTTCCCTCGCACTTCAGAGCACAGCGTCTACGGGACATGATTTAAGCGGAATGCGATACAGTGCTTGTCGTCTTCCACTTTTTCTTCCTGTCTGTGGGCGGGGCCGGGGAGTTCAATTTTCCCGGGGTCTGCGCGCGCAACTAGTGGGTGGGGCTTATGTTTTGCGTTGACGTCAAGCCGAAACGGCAAAAGACTCGTTCTAATAACAATTCATTTAAACAACGATGAGTCGACTCTTTTATAGATTAATCAATAGTTTTAAACACTTTGCACTTTCAGATTTAAACCTCAGCTGGACATTTCACTGCACTTAGAGCTGTGCTACACACTGCATGGAAGGTCATTTTTAAAAATCCATAATATGGGCTCTTTAACTCTGATGCTCTGCTCTGGTTATGATGGTGTGTTTGGCTCCCTCTACTGGTAGATAATATAACTACACTCTGCATACTTTTCATATTATTTTTAAATGCGTTTAATAAGTTAATGCATATTTTATCTGCGTGCAAATATTAGTAACACATTAGATAATGTTGGAGTAGTGTACACTTTATGTTAAGGATCCTTATTTCATTAAGAAATGCTTTGTTAATGATAAATCATGTAATAAAAACTCCGGTTTCCCCCACAGTCCAAACACATGCGCTATAGGGGAACTGATGAGCTAAATTGACTGTAGTGTGAGAGTGTGTGCGTGAATGAGTGTGTATGGGTGTTTTCCAGTACTAGGTTGCGGCTGGAAGAGCATCCGCTGTGTAAAACATATGCTGGAATAGTTGGCGGTTCATTCCGCTGTGGCGACCCCTGATAAATTAGGGACTAAGCTGAAGGAAAATGAATGATTACATGCATTTGAAAATAAATAAACATAAAAAGTACAGAGTTAGGGTGTAGTTACAATATCTACCAGTAGGGGGGATGGATTAACAATCCATTAAACAATGAATGCATTAACTATTAATGAATAAATTAATGTTTAATTTGCATAAGTGATTTAATATTGCTGAATAGATGTGTTGCTCATTGTTTAGTCGTGCAATTCATTCCATGAACTAATAAATTAGTGTGTGAATGTGCTATAAATGAACTAATTAGGCTGATAATGTAAAGAGCATTGTTCGCCATTAGTTCATGTTAATTTATTAATAATTAGCGCATTAATATATGTTTAGTTAACATTTAACGAAGATTAATGCTGAATAAAGGTGTTGTTTTGCTATTTACTAATGCATTAGCTAGCATTAACTAATACAGAGATGCCCAAACTAGAGCCCGTGGGCCAAAGTTGGCCCATGGTATCCTTTGATTTGGCCCGTTGTCCCATCTGAGGAGAGAGAGAGTTTGGTTTAGAGATTGTCATTTCAAATTTAATCTAACCTTTTATTGGTTTATATTATTGTTAAACTACAAAAGCAGCTATCTGAAATACAATTATTCGGTTTAAATGCTATAATTTAGTTTAAAATGCACATGTACACCCGACGGATAGAGGACATTACAGAGAGTTTCATGAGCAAATCAAAGCAAAGGCAGGTTCTGCTAGTGTATTCCGCGCTGAACTGAATGTGATTATGTTTTTATTGCAATAAGTTATAAATTAAAAATGATACTGCATTAGTTCATATGATCAAAACTGATGTTTTTTTGTTTGTTTTTGTGTTTTAAATAAATTAGGAAATTAAACATTGCAACTTTAAATAGTTAAAAGTAGTTTGGTATAGTTATCTTCAGCCCACGGCTCTCAATGATGTTTGGTTCTCGGCCCTTCATACGAAAATGTTTGGGCACCCCTGATCTAATCTAACCATGGTGTAAAGTGTTACCAAACTATTTTATTATAAAAACAAGACAAGAAAGTTAATACAAAATTATATTTCTTTTACATTTGAACAACATTTGAACAACATTTGAACTCCCAACACTTTAACATAGGCAAGGACAGACATTCATTCATTCATTCATTTTCTTTTTGGCTTAGTCCCTTTATTAATCTGGGGTCGCCACAGCGGAATGAACCGCCAACTTATCCAGTATATGTTTTACATAGCGGATGCCCTTCCAGCCACAACCCATCTCTGGGAAACACCCATACACACTCATTCACACTCATACACTACAGACAATTTAGCTCACCCAGTTCCCCTATAGCGCATGTGTTTGGACTGTGGGGGAAACCGGAGCACCCGGAGGAAACCCACACCAACACGGGGAGAACATGCAGACTCCACACAGAAACACCAACTGACCCAGCCGAGACTCGAACCAGCAACCTTCTTGCTGTGAGGCGAACGTGCTACTCACTACGCCACCGTGGCGCCCAAGGACAGACATAACCATTTACTGTAATTGCACATACAAAACTACATATATACACATATCAATCAGTAGAGGTATTTATGTTTGGTTTCTTTCCAGAAACAGATCCCGAATTTAATGGTAGTCCTTTAGTTTATTCTGTATATACTGTAGGCTATTTTTTCCAGTGCAATGTAGTGTTCCAAATCTTTCAACCAGTGGCAGTCAATGCATCTCTATAGGTAATCTCCCTTATAAACACATAATCTACAGTACTTTATTCAATCGTTCAGTCCTCATAATATTCCAGCATATTCTTTATGAGTTTTCTGCTGATGTGTCTTTATATCTGCAAATCTGTATGTATTATTTCAGTATGCATGTGTTAGCTGTCATGATTTTATGTTCTGTTAAATGAATCTCACTCCTGCCCTCTAGAGGATATTCAGTCTCTTTACACCGTAAGCCATTGCAGATATTTATTTTGGGGGTTTATTTATTATTAATTTCAAAGGGATTATACATAGGCATTCAGTTAATTATTAAGATTATATAAGCTTTTAAAACTAAGCATAATAGCTCTGATTTTATGATCTCTGCTCCCATGTATTGTGTTTAGTTGTTGATAATTATGATGAAGATGACGTTCATTGATGAACTAAATGGAGAAATCAGAATAAATACTAATATCCGAATATAACCTAACCTAAAAGAAATAAGACTTTCTCCAGAAGAAGAATATAATAAAATACAACATTTCATTCCTCTGTTAAACAGCATGTGAGAAATATTTGGCAAAGAATGACAATTTCACAAGAGGGCAAATAATTTAGCTATTATCTGTAGTCCATTTGTTTGCTCATTATTTAACAATTATTAACCATAATGATGCGTTATACAGTATTTATTGAGTTGTATGTTTTTTGTATCCATTTGTAGTTTTCTAAAAAATTCTAAATCAAGTTTTAAAATAATATTTGTTTTAAATTGTAATTAATTCATCTTTTTCATTGTTTATTCATTCATTCCTTTTCTTTTCAGCTTAGTCCCTTTATTAATCTGGGGTCACCACAGTGGAATGAATCGCCGTTTTCATCATTTAAATTGACAACAATTCTATTAAAGGGAGAGTTCGCTTTGAAAAATGCTGGTTAGCTGTCACTCATTTACTTCAATAGTATAGTAAAGTCGATGGGTGACAACCAGCATTCTTCAGAATATCTTCTTTTGTGTTCAACAGAACAAAGAAACTCATAAATGTTTAAGACGACATGAGAGAGGTTAAATATTGAGGAATCCCTAGTGGTTGAACAAGGTATTGCAGTCCGAATTTAAAATATTAAAGAGTGTTTTATTCGTCTGGCCCCTCTGACTACCACTTGACACAAATGTAGGTTGCCAGGTTGATGAGACAAACAGGAGTGAGCTTGACTGATTATCAAGCCCTACATTGTGAGCTGCTCAGCTAATGTTTACTGTTGTAATATTGAACTACCCTATATGTATTTTTATAACTTTGAATCTGTGTTTCACTTCGGAGGCTGCTGCTGTCCTCCAGACCAGTGTTTCTCAACTGGTTTGGCCACGGGACCCACATTTTTACATGGTCATAAAGCTGCGACCCAAATTTTTAGGAACTGTAATATAATTTTAGGAATTATAACTAATTTGTATTTATTTGTTAACATACACAAGTAGTGAAAAATCAGCAAGACTTACAAATAAACAATATTTTATTGCTGACATTTAACAAAATGTGTCAAATTATAGAAATATTACAAAGTAAAAACAACAAACACTGTAAACAGCGGTCAGGGTGAGGAAAGGTTGTTACCATAAACAACACTGAACTGTTAATAACACATGAACACTGATCCTGTTGAACAGAACAAACCAGCACATTGTAAAATGATTAAAACATCCAGAACCATTTTTACATCTAATATGACAGCAATTATAAACATCTGTTTCACTTTTCAGTAATTTGGGAAGATAATGAGATAACTGAGGATGTGCTTTACTGATAAGAGTTTCAGTCAGGAGTGATGGTAGACAGTGCTACCTGAAGATCGTGCTCTATGTACAACCTGTTCATTTGCTTGGACTCAAGCTGCACCAAGGAAGAGAAGCCACTTTCACACAGATACGTAGTTCTGAATGGGATGGGTTTGATCACTCTCAGATCGCCAAAACTAAGAGAGGCTTACTTCACTAAATTTCTGTTTCAGCGTCTGATCACATGACAGCTCCACCAGCTGACTCTCTATGTTGCTCGGCAACGTGACGCTTTCCACGTTGATTCCAAAGGGATCGGTTGTCGTGTGCGCATTTCAAAATAAAAGTCCGGTATACGCAAAACAAGTTAAATATTAAACGTTTGTTGTTTTTTTGACCACACACTCCGCGACCCACTGAAAATATTTCTGCGACCCACTTTTGGGTCACGACCCACCAGTTGAGAAACACTGCTCCAGAGGATGCCTTTTCAGCTGCCTCGCATTTATCTGGCAACCCTGGGAGCTGAAATATAATTGGGTAATCTATCAGTGGGCGGAGTTAGAGAGATGAAAACAAAGAAACAAACACTTTAAAGTAGTATAACTGACTTTAGCATTGTTATTTGCATGCATCTGCAAAGATATCATATTTTTCATCTTTAGAAGAGTCAAAAATGTACACACAGCACCATCTAGAGCAGTGTTTCTCAACTGGTGAGTTGCGACCCAAAAGTGGGTCGCAGGAACATTTTCAGTGGGTCGCGGAGTGTGTGGTCAAAAGAACAATAAAAGTTAAATTTTTAACTTGTTTTGCGTATACCGGTCTTTTATTTTGAAATGCGCGCACGACAACCGATCCCTTTGGAATCGACGTGAAAAGCGTCACATTGCCGAGCAACACAGAGAGTCAGCTGGTGGAGCTGTCATGTGATCAGACGCTGAAAGAGAAATTCAGTGAAGTACTACGTATTTGTATGAAAGTGGCTTCTCTTCCTTGGTGCAGCTTAAGTCAAAGTAAAGGAACAGGTTAGATAGAGCACGATCTTCGGGTAGCACTGTCTACCATCACTCATGAGTCACTCTTATCAGTAAAGCACATCCTCAGTTATCTCATTATCTTCCCAAATGACTGTTAAGTGAAGCAGATGTTTATAATTGCTGTCATATTAGATGTACAAATGGTTATGGATGTTTTAAGCATTTAACAATTGGCTGTTTTTTTCTGTTCAACAGGATCAGTGTTCATGTTTTATTAACAGTTCAGTTTTGTTTATGGGAACTGAACCTTTTCTTACCCTAACCTCTGTTTACAGTGTTGGTCGTTTTTAGTAATATTTCTATAATTTGATACATTTTGTTAAATGTCAGCAATGAAATGTTTATCTTGGTGATTTTCTTATGATTTATCTTTCACTACTTGTGTATGATAACAAATGAATACAAATTAATCATAATTCCTAAAATTATATTACAGTTCCTAAAAATTTGGGTCGCGGCTTGATGACCATGTCAAAATGTGGGTCCCGTGGCCAAACCAGCTGAGAACCACTGATCTAGAGGTCATAACAGAGCTGTCTTACTCCGCACTGGTCTGATGTCTGTTCTTGTGTGTCTCCAGGAGATGGACATGCTGACCGAATCGTGAAGCAACCCGCAGGCATCATTATGGGTGTGGAGAACTTGACCCTCCGCACCAACATCTCAGATGTCCAGCTGGTCACGCACAGCCTGTGGGAGGTGATCGCCATCGCCACCGTCTCCGCCATCGTCAGCTTCATCACCATCATCGGAAACATCCTGGTCATGCTGTCCTTCAAGGTCAACAGCCAGCTGAAGACGGTCAACAATTACTACCTGCTGAGTCTGGCCTTCGCTGACCTGATCATCGGCGTGTTCTCCATGAACCTGTACACCTCCTACATCCTCATGGGCTACTGGGCGCTCGGGAGTCTGGCCTGCGACCTGTGGCTGGCTTTGGATTACGTGGCTAGTAATGCGTCGGTTATGAATCTTTTAGTGATTAGCTTTGACCGATACTTCTCGATTACGAGACCTCTGACATACCGAGCCAAACGGACGCCGAGGAGAGCGGGGATTATGATTGGTTTGGCTTGGCTGGTTTCCTTTATCTTATGGGCCCCGCCGATTTTGTGCTGGCAGTATTTTGTTGGCAAAAGAACAGTTCCTGAAAGACAGTGTCAGATTCAGTTTTTCTCCGAGCCTGTGATCACCTTCGGGACGGCGATAGCCGCATTTTATTTCCCTGTATCCGTCATGACTATTCTTTACTGTCGGATATACAAGGAGACTGAAAGACGCACTAAAGATCTGGCCGAACTTCAAGGCATCAACTCTTCAACAAATTCCAGCGGAGACGCTCAGCCTCCAAAGATACGGTCGTGTTTTGGCTGCAAACATGTTAGCGGTACATCAAGAACCCAAGCTTTGAGTCACACCAATGCTGCTAAAACTCTGGATGATCAGTTGACCAACTTTAACAGCTACGCCTCCTCCGAGGACGAGGATCGCTCTGGGATCTTCCAGGAGTCTTGCAGGCATCCGGAGAACAAGAGCGAATGCTACGAAGAAGAGAACTTCTTCCCAACTCCAGTCAAAGCAAGTCCTACGAAGACCAAGAAGTGTGTTTCTTATAAGTTCAAACCTAAAGATGTCAGTCCTCTAAAGAACACCAACGGGGACGCAAAACCCGGAGCCTCGTCTTTCTCGTCTGCCGAATCTGTGAACGCCCCTTCCTCATCGTCGTCTTCGAAACCAATCGACGGTACGCTGAAATGTCAGATCACCAAGCGTAAACGGATGGTGCTGATCAAGGAGAAGAAGGCGGCGCAGACTCTGAGTGCCATCCTGCTGGCGTTCATCCTCACGTGGACGCCGTACAACATCATGGTGCTGATCTCCACCTTCTGCTCCGACTGCATCCCGCTCTCGCTCTGGCATCTGGGCTACTGGCTGTGCTACGTCAACAGCACCGTCAACCCCATGTGCTACGCGCTCTGCAACAAAACCTTCCAGAAGACCTTCCGCATGCTGCTGCTGTGCCAGTGGAGGAGGCAGCGGGCGGAGGAGAAGCTGTACTGGTGTGGGCAGAACCCGGCCGCGGGCAGCAAACTCACCTGAGGGATCCTGCAATCCTGCTCTGAGCGACTGCCAGGTTTGTCAGGGATGAACCAGCCAGGCTTTATAGCCACAGGAGGACGAGCTTCACTGTCAGCAGCAGGTTTTGGACATTCAGACTGCTGTTGAGGACAGTAAACTTGCAGTCGTGTCAGTGAAATTAGCGGGACAGGTGTTTCTGCAGGACTGCTGGTTGGCCGTAGGATTTCCATCAGTTCAGGTTGTGTTTGTGTTTCTTTGATGGGATAGGGTGTTCATGTACACTCGGAAAAATGTTGGGTTGTTGCTGGGGCAGTGCTGGACATTATAAACATTTAGGGTTTAGCCCAATGTAGTTGGTCACTACCAAACAAAAACAAAGTACAATTTCGGTGTGGCGATGAGACGAGCGCTGCACTGAGTGATTGACAGGAGGCGGGGCTATGCAGGACCACGGTATGTGATGTAAGCTTGCTTACATCAAGCTCTTAAATAAATAAAAAAGATAGAGAAAGCCCTGCTGATACTGGTTTATCAATCCTGTGGGAAGCAATGTTGAACTGATTGAAATATTTTTGCATAATGCGTTAAAAAACTACATTTTGAAAGAAGTTAACAAACACAAAAGATTCAGGGCTTTTGACAAACCATTCAAGGCTGAAGCTCTGTGCACGCTAAAATATGTTGCATTTTTATAAAATGGTTGTCTTAACCCAGCATTGGGTCAAAATATAGACAAACACAACATTTGCTTAATTTTTTTTTATTAATTACAATTACAGTTTTTAACTCTATGGTTGAGTTTGTCCAAATTTGACCCAATGTTGGATTACAACAACCCACCATATTTTAGAGTGTACAGCAACCCTCATCCCATCACAGAAATTTAACCCAAAAAGTATTTGACAAAAAACCCTTCACTCTAAAACATGCTGTGTTGTCTTAATCCAATGTTGGGTCAAAAATTTAAAAACATTAAATTTATATTTTTTATCAAAATTAAATTACACCCGATGGTAAATGTGGACAAACCAAATCACTGGGGAAAAAAATTATATATTTGACCCAATGTTGGGTTAAGACAACCCAGGATTTTTAGGCCCCGTTTACACTAGTGCGTTTTAGTTTTAGCATGAAAGCGATCCGCGTCCACACTAGCGTTTCACCCAGCGTTTCTGAACAGATCTCCGTCCACACTACTCCACCAGAAACGTATATCACGTGACCATTGGCGCACTCTGTGCATGCGCGTATAAACAGGAAGCACGTGTCTCGCTCGGCGTTTGGTTATTGTTAGTCAACAAACGCTGGTTGAACGATGAACGCGATGGTAAAAAAGCAAGAGAGGTGTTTTAGTGGACAGACGACGAGGTCGAGCTGTTACTTACAGTAACAAATGAATATAAAACATCCATGGCTATCGAAAATACAGTGTTTACAGTGAAGGCTGGTCTGCCGTCTGCCGGTGGCGTTATAGTCATGTGATAGGGGCTTGACGAATAAGGGAAGGATACGCAATGACCCAAAAGCCCCAATGGAGTAGTGAATCTCAGCATCACGCCTCCGTGTTCAGACGTCTCCGTTTCCCCCATCCACACTGAGACGCAGCAGCAGCGCTTTAGGATGAACACGGCCTCTCCAGCGCTTACAAAACACTCCGTTTACAGCGCTCGAACACTCCGGCGTAGTGTGGACAGATGGAGCAACCGTAGCAGAACTTATGCGTTTAAAACCAAAACGCATTAGTGTAAACGAGGCCTTAAATTCTAGGGGTTGAAATTGTTGGAAAAAAATCTGAGGCCACCTCAAATAAAAAAGACAAGAGCCCTTAAACCTCATCAAATTGGGGCCAACACAGCAGGAGCCACTGAGCAGCCCCAGACTTTATAATCACATAAGGACAAGTTCCACCTCAGCAGCAGGCTTTGGACATTCAGACCGCTGCTGGCCTTTAGTAACTCTGGGGGCCCTACAGTACTTGGGCCCTTAGAGTCGTCCTAACTTCCCCAAATAAAAGGGCACCCCTGTTCATGGGGCTCCCATCAGCTCAGATTGTTTTTTTTTTTTAGTATTTTGTGTTTCTTTAATGGATCTGGGGTCTGTGTACACACTGTAAAAAGCTGGGTTGTTGTAATCATTGGGTTAAAAGGTGTAATATAATTAAATTTAAAAAATGAATTTGGTTTGTCCACTTCCCAGTGATGGGTTGCAGCTGGAAGGGCATCCGCTGCGTAAAACAAATGCTGGATAAGTTGGCGGTTCATTCCGCTGTGGGGACCCCGGATTAATAAAGGGACTAAACCCAAAAGAAAATGAATGAATGAATGAATGGTTTGTCCACATTTGACCCAACATTGGGTTAAGACAACCCAGCATTTTTTGAGCGTAGGGGTACCCATTAATTCCGTTTGTTTTTAGGTTAGGTGTTTGATTCCGTGATGGGATAGGGGTGTCTGTACACAAAACATATTGGGTTATAACATATGCTGGGTTGTTGTTATTCATGTTGGGTCAAATTTTGTCAAAAGTCCACCATTTGGTCAAAAACTGTCATTTAAATTACATTTTTAAGAACTAACCCAATGTTGGGTTTCTCCATAATTTCCCCCAACATTGGGTTAAGACAACCCAGCGTGTTTTAGAGTGTAGGGGTTCTCATCAGGTCAAAAACTAATTTGGGTTAAGTTTCTGTGATGGGATGGGGGTTCCTGTACACTCCAAAATAAATGGTTCTTTTAATCCACCATTGGGTCAAGCTCAACCATTGGCTTCAAAACTGTCATTCAAATTTAATTTAAAAAATAACTCAATGTTGGGTTATTTGACCCAACGCTGGATTAAGACCACCATTTCTAAAGTGTAGGTGTTGAAACTGTGGAGGCCAACTCCCCTGAAATGACCTAATCAAACAACCCCTCATCAAGTAGGAGCCAACCCAGCAGTGGTCAGGAGTAAAGATATACTTGAGGCACAGCACACAGAGATTACTGTATAACCAAGCAACTTTCTGTGCAAAAGCAGCATAAGAATCTGTCTCCCCACCTGAAGTCCTGATGCCGCAGTAAGCCCCACTCGTGTTTCAGCAGGACATGTTGGCGATTACCCAGCTTCTCTGCTTCCTCTGCACACAGAGCCATGTTTTATCTAAAGCACGTCTTTCCAGTGGTCAGATTCTCCCTTTAATATTTACATTTTCAGGATTGTTTGTGTTAACTAAGCTTTAACTCTGTCATAACTCTTGGTTTGAGGCGTGATCTCATTAAAGCAGCTGTGTTTTCATAGCATTGATTCAATAATATAGTCCTTTATAGTAAATACTAGTGTTTTTGAACCATACTATAGTAAAGTGTATTATACTGTATATATTATAGTGACTACAGCTCTTTGTTATTGAAAGCTCCAGCATACTGTAGTATTAACTATAGAGAACTGATAAACTGTAGTAAGTACTGTAGTATACTTCACTTTTTACTATAGTAAACTGTGGTGTATTATACTATAATATACACTATATTTGTAGAAGACTACAGCATTGGGTCATTTGTTTGTATAAGAATATTTGTCACCATAGCAACTGTACAATCACCACAAACAATTAGTTACTTTAGTTGTTGTGCTACCATAGCAACTGTAACACAACAACTACAGTGATTGATCTGTTGTGGTGATTCTAGTTGCTATGGTAACACAACAACTACAGTAATTGATCTAGTGTGGTGATTCTACAGTTGCTATGGTAACACAACAACTACAGTAACTGATCTGTTGTGGTGATTCTACAGTTGCTATGGTAACAAAACATCTACAGTAATTGATATGTTGTGATTTTACAGTTGCTATGGCACAAACAATTAGTTACTTTAGTTGTTGTGCTACCATAGCAACTGTAGAATCATCACAACTGATCGATTGCTACTGTTGTAGTGTTACCATAGCAACTGTAGAATCATCACAAATGATCGATTACTATAGTTGCGTTATCATAGCAACTGTTGATCCATCACAAATGATCGATTACTATAGTTATGTTACCATAGCAACTGTAGAATCATCACAAATGATCGATTCCTATAGTTGTTACCATAGCAACTGTAGAATCACTATAATTTTTTCGTTACTATAGTTGTTTTGTTACCATAGCAACTGTAGAATCACTGCAAAAGATCAGTGACTTTAATTGTGTTACCATAGCAATTGTAGAATCATTACACATTGTCAGTTACTATAGTTACTCTGTTACCATAGCAACTGTAGAATCACTACAAAAGATCGGTTACTTTAATTGTTGTATTACCATAGCAACTGTAGAATCACCACAAATTTTCCGTTACTATAGTTGTTTTGTTACCATAGCAACTGTAGAATCACTGCAAAAGATCAGTTACTTTGTGTTACCATAGCAACTGTAGAATAAACAAAACAAATCAATTGCTATAGTTGCTGTGTTACCATAGCAACTGTAGAATCACTACACATTATCAGTTAATATAGTTGTTTTGTTACCATAGCAACTGTAGAATCACTTGAAAAGATCAGTTATTTTAATTGTTTTATTACCATAGCAACTGTAGAATCAACACAACAAATAAATTACTATAGTTGCTGTGTTACCATAGCGGCTGTAGGATCACCACAACAGATTAACTCAAGTGCTTTACTGGTTCAAAAACACTTTAGTATTTGCTATAAATTACTGTAGTATTTTTTAAAGATGTCTGATGGTGTTTCCTGCCTATTGAGAACACACTCGTCAGGTTTATCCATGTTTGTGGCAGGGTTAAAGGGCTAATGTTCTCTTCAGATGCCTTACTGTGCCATTATTAGAGTGTAAATGACAGAAGGAGGCTGTATTTCTCAGTGTATGTGTGTCTGCGGGAGGTTTAGACGCTGTGATTTCAGTCGAACGCCTCTGAATATTTCATGCTGTTGTGTCGATGGTGTCTCCAGCTGTGCTGTTTTTCAGGAAATAAGCTGTGTTTTATCTATAGGTGCTTGGAAGATGTGTTTCAATGTGCCGTAAACAATTCCAGCAAACATGCCAGAACTGAACCTGGACTGAAAGTATTGAGTGTGTTTGTGTGTATGTGTGATCAGTCTAATGAGGTGACTGAACACTTCAGTACAAATCAACCTGACTTTTAAATGTTCATTGAATAAAATGGAATCCAGATAATCAATCATCATGTGTTGAGTTGGTTAATAATTTATATCTGCACTATAACTTTCCAGAGCAAATACTGTATGGACTTAGGCATGGGCAATATGGGCAATCGATAGGGCCACACGGAATATTCATATTATTTATTTACAATACAGTTTGTAAAGTAATATTTTCTGTCTTTTAGTAGAGATTTTATATGAGAGACTTGCTTTGTTTACCAAATAAAGTGGATCTAATTGGATTTGCATTGTAAACATGAAATAATTTTTTAAAAATATTTTATATATTAAGTTTTTAGTTGTGATACTCCCAAAATCATTCCGCATAAATCTGCAGATTTTTAACAAAATACTCCGCAGAAATAGCAAAAAATGTCCGCAGATTCCGTCTGGCCCTAGCGATCGCCCAGGGTGGCATCTTGTTGGGGCAGTATGGAGACTTTGGGCCACGACCATTCCGCTCTTCACTTACGTGAGGGCTGCATGAGCACTGTGAGAGTGGCACGGTCATTGATTGCCTAGAGCGCCAGTTAAGCTTGTACCGCTAATGACAATACTAAAGCACTTGTATCGATCTGTTGTGGCGATTCCACAGTTGCTATGGTAAAAACAACTACAGTAATTGATCTGTGGTGGTGATTCTACAGTTGCTATGGTAACACAACAACTACAGTAATTGATCTGTGATGATTCTACAGTTGTTATGGTAACACAACAACTATAGTGATTAATCTGTTGTGGTGATTTTACAGTTGCTATGGTAACCAAGCAACTACAGTAATTGATCTAGTGTGGTGATTCTACAGTTGCTATGGTAACAAAAACTATAGTGATTGATCTGTTGTGGTGATTCTAGTTGCTATGGTAACACAACAACTATAGTAATTTATCTGTTTTGGTGATTCTACAGTTGCTATGGTAACACAACAACTACAGTCATTGATCTAGTGTGGTGATTCTACAGTTGCTATGGTAACAAAACAACTGCAGTATATGGTCTGTTGCGGTGATTCTACAGTTGCTATGGTAACATAACAACTACAGTAATTGATCTGTTGTGGTGATTGTACAGTTGCTATGGTAACACAAATACAGTAATTGATCTCTTGTGATTTTACAGTTGCTATGGTAACAAAACATCTACAGTAATTGATCTGTTGTGGTGATTCTACAGTTGCTATGGTAACACAAATACAGTAGTTGATCTGTTGTGATTTTACAGTTGCTATGGTAACAAAACATCTACAGTAATTGATCTGTTGTGGTGATTCTACAGTTGCTATGGCAACACAATTACAGTAATTGATCTGTTGTGATTTTACAGTTGCTATGCTAATACAAATACAGTAATTTATCTGTTGTGGTGATTTTACAGTTGCTATGGTAACAAAACATCCACAGTAAATGATCTGTTGTGGTGATTTTACAGTTGCCGTGGAAACACTCCAACAAGAGTAATATAAACAAATATTAAATACAAATTACTATAGTATTTTTTCATATGGGAATTCTTGTAATCCATTCAAAAATGTTTTTTTTTACATTTTATCTTAATTGTATTGTCTAGTTATAACTAAAACTGATTTTATTAATGTTACAATTTTTACCACAATATTTCTGCATTTAATTAATAAAAAACTATTCAATGTTTTGAACATTCAAATAACACACGAGCCACACACATACAAACTGATGCACAATATACAGTATTTGTTTTCCATATTTATTTCAAATATCACTGTATGAAATGCAGTAGCACATCTAATGAGAATGCTTAGAGTGAATCTCACTGAAACAAATGTAAAATATTTTTTTTAATCATGTAACGCCACATTTATGAATACTACATATTAATTTCTAACAAAACAACATAACCCTGAGATGTTTTCAAACAGAATCAATGCGTCTGAATTAATGAATATTATTTTTCTGAGAAAAAAAGGCATCAGTATTTATCAACAGAACTCAGCTCAAAGGGGTCTGAGAA
>CAIGQQ010028702.1:0-10085 GCA_903798035.1 Danio albolineatus | reverse complement strand
AGTCCAAAGACATGCGGTACAGGTGAATTGGGTAAGCTAAATTGTCCATAGTGTATGTGTGTGAATGAGAATGTATGGATGTGTTTCCCAGAGATGGGTTGTGGCTGGAAGGGCATCCGCTGCGTAAAACAAAATGCTGGATAAGTTGGCGGTTCATTCCGCTGTGGCGACCCCGGATTAATAAAGGGACTAAGCCGAAAGGAAAATGAATGAATGAACTATGTTTTGATTTATTTATTTATTTATTTATTTATTGTTATAAAATGCAAATGTATAAATGGAATCAAACATGAAGTATGTTGATGATGCCTAAAGGATAAAATATGTCCAATGTAAAAAGAAGAGATAAGTTTAAAAAAAGAAAGAAAGAAGTTTAAGTAATAGACGAATGATGTGTGTGGTAATGGGGTGGGAAAATAATAAGCTTGTGCTTCATCCTGCTCCATTTTCGACCATGTTGAAATGTGTATTTTTCATTCATTCATTTTCTTTTCGGCTTAGTCCCTTTATTAATCCGGGGTCGCCACAGCGGAATGAACCGCCAACTTATCCGGCATTTGTTTCACGCAGCGGATGCCCTTCCAGCCACAACCCATCTCTGGGAAACACATCCATACATACACATTCACACACATACACTGTGGACAATTTAGCTTACCCAATTCACCTGTACCGCATGTCTTTGGACTGTGGGGGAAACCGGAGCACCCGGAGGAAACCCACGCAACCACGGGGAGAACATGCAAACTCCACACAGAAATGCCAACTGGCCCAGCCGGGGATCGAACCAGCGACCTTCTTGCTGTGAGGCGAAAGTGCTAACCACTCGGCCACCGTGGCGCCCCTATGTGTATTTTTGTTAAAGATATTTTATGTATGATATATTTTTGTTCGAAAATGAACTAAATCAAATCAAATCTAAAGGAGCTGTTGACATGGATTTAACCAGATTTTGGTAAAAACCCAAACAATACAAACATGGACATAAAACAAAACAAAACAAATCTGAAAAATGAGTTGTGTGTAAGAACATTGAAATGACACAAGGAGAAAGTGCCAACCACCGTTCTCCCTCACCATCACGTTCTCACAGCACCAATCATGCCCCCTCTCATCAAACCCATGCACTCTCACCTGAGTATTAATTGGACACACCTGCACCTGCAATCGCCGTTCCCCATAAAGCCTCCTCGATTCTTGTTTACGTTGCATTGCCTGCATTCCTACCAAGAATATCACCTGCCTACTGCACTTTCCACATTGTTTTGAATAAATTGATGAAAAGAGACAATTACCCTAGTCTTCCTTGTGTGACAGTGCTGATATACTGAAATGTTTATCCATTTTCTTTTTGGCTTAGTCCATTTATTAATCAGGGGTCGTCACAGCGGAATGAACTGCCAACTTATCCAGCATATGTTTTACACGTCATACACTATGGACAATTCTAGCTTACCCAATTCACCTATACCACATATCTTTGGACTTGTGGGGGAAACCGGAGCACCCGGAGGAAATCCACACGATCACGGGGAGAACATGCAAACTCTACACAGAAAGTGACCCAGCTGAGGCTCAGCCAGTGACCTTCTTGCTGTGAGGCGAATGTGCTACTCACTACGCCACCGTGGCGCCCATCTACTGAAATGTATTTAATGCTTTATATAAAAGGCTTCTTTAATGATAGCAGCTTATGGAGAATAGAGTTATGGAGAGTTTTTTCACAGACTTCAACAGAGTGTGCAAATCTTAATGGTTCTGTGAGTCTCGTTTATCAAATCTGAGCTTTATTTTGTATTTTCTATTGGATTTAAGTCAGGTGATTGCCTGGGCCATTCTACAGCTTGATTTTTTTTCTCTGAAAGCAAATGAGAGTTTCCTTGGATCATTGTCTTGCTGAAATGTCCACCCTGGTTTCATCTTCATCCTGGTATTGTAGATTTTGTACTGAAGCCGCTGATATTCATTTACACTGATGAAGGGCAGAGGGTTGCTGAAGAATTGCTGAGAGATTTCAGCTGCTGTCTGGGCTTTCACTGCCTTTTTACACCTCCCTTTCTTCATGTGTTCAATACCTTTTTTTTCTGGCGTCATTTTATTATGCATAGCTTAATTTGGAAACTAATTAGATTTGTTTTCAATGCATATATGGATTTATTTGGGTGTAACCAACATAAGGGGAAAATTTTAAGTCTACAGCACCTTTAGAAATAATGTAATAATTTAGAAAAATGTGACGTGTTCAGTACTTGTTTATCCCACTGGATATCATATATTTCGAAATATGCATGTTGGCCTTTTTTTTCTTCAAATATATTAGATACAATTATAAAAATGTTCATATAAGTTGAAATATTCTGTCATTTTCTTTTCGGCTTAGTGCCTTTATTAATCAACCTTATTTCCTTTATTAAGCAACCTTCTTACTGTGAGGTGATTATGCTACCCACTGCACGACTGTGACGCTATGTTCAAATATGAACATCGATGTACATGTTTGTAATTTTAATGGTCACTTGCAATATTTCAAAATATATGTTGCAAATACGACATTGTTTATACATGTGATATACAATTATACATTTTTATCTCATATATGATTTTTTTTTCTTTTTTAAATATTTCCCAAATGATGTTTAACAGAGCAAGGAAATTTTCACAGTATGTCTGATAATATTTTTTCTTTAGAAAAAAATCTTATTTGTTTTATTTCGGATAGAATAAAAGCAGTTATTAATTTTTAAAGACCATTTTAAGGTCAAAATTTTTAGCCCCCGTAAGCTATTTTTTTTCCAATAGTCTTCAGAACAAACCATCGTTATACAAAAGCTTGCCTAATTACCCTATCCTGCCTAGTTTACCTAATTAAGCTAGTTAAGCCTTTAAATGTCACTTTAAGCTGTATAAATGTATTGAAAAAAAATATCTAGTCAAATATTTACTGTCATCATGACAAAGAGAAAAGAAATCAGTTATTAGAGATGAGTTATTAAAACTATTATGTTTAGAAATGTGTTGAAAAAAATCTTCTCTCTTTTAAACAGAAATTGGGGCATAAAATAAACATGGGGGCTAATAATTCTGACTTCAACTGTATATGATTCTATGTAGGATGAAGCGTGTAATTGAGAGTATAAAAAACTAACTAAGACTAACTTAAAACTATGTTTGAAATGATATTCGGTAAAATTAAAGATGCATATTTTACATTATTATTTAGTTTTAGGGCTTTTTAGAAATAAAATATAGTCATCAATGACATTTTTTAATATGTAGATTTTATTTTTGAGCCAACTGCACCTTTCAGGAAAATGTCTTGAACTAATTAAATAGTATTTTAATGAAACTATAAACGAGTAATTGCAGAATACGATCATTTATATTTGATTATTTTATTATTAAATATTTAACTTGGTGTAATTTTATTTAAAAATGGGAAGGATATGCAGAGCCAGATTAGTTAGATAATTGCTTTTTTGGGATGGTTTTACATCTGTACGGGTGAAGGCTAGTTTTTGGTCTCTCAACCACAGAAGGATAGTTTGTGTAAAATGAAAAATATAATAGTTCAAAAAGAAAAACAATAGAAATCAAGGAAAAGTAAAGCAGTGATTCACCTGGGCGGGTTTGATTGACAGGTTGAAGGGCGGGACTTGAGCTGACTGACAGTCATTAAATGTCAATAGGAGCAATTAGCAGTTAATACAGAAGTTGCTAATCCTTGAAACAGCCGTACTAATGAGAGTATGACACACACACACACACACACACACACACACACACAGTGACTGACTCATCAGAGGAAGAAACATCAGTCAGTATCGATTGTGCTTTAATTTCTGCAGTCAGCCTTAGGCCTCAATCACACGCCACGTTTACAACTAAAGACACACAAACACACTCCATTTACACTGGAGCTTAGCAGAAACACACTTATGTCATGCGTCAGACTTTGCATTAGCAATATTTAGTCCATTATTTTGATGCTTTTTTGAAAATGATCATTTTTAGTTTAATTTATAGTCATGTGTTTGAGTAAAACATCATCATTATTATTATTATTATTTTGTAAGTGATGTTGCGGCTGGAGGGGCATCCGATGCGTAAAACATAAGACTGAAGAGTTGGTGGTTCATTCCGCTGTGACGGCCCCTCAAAAATAGGGACTAAGCTAAAGAAAAATGAATGAATAAATGATTAAAGGAATGTTGTAATTGATCATATTTTTTGCATAAAGTAACAAAAAGGTGTCATGTTTTCAGACACTAATGCCTGTATTAACATTTAGACAACACAATGGTGATTTTAGACTTAGGAAATCAATAGTTGGTGGAATAACTCTGATTTTTGACAAAACATATTGTCTTGTTTCGAAAGCAAAAACAAGATTATTTTGCTTATGGGATTGGTGGATTATTTAGATTGTTTTCAAGAAATACTCACCCAATTTTGACTCTTTATTTCTTAAAATAGCCAGTATTTTTTGCTTGTCTAGAAAAAGCTTGATATAAGAATTTTGAGATATTTGGACTAAAAACTAGACCAAAAATCTAAGCAAGAAAAGCATTTTTGCAGTGTAATTGTCATTTTCCAGGAGACAATTGCTCTTATTGCCAGGTTTATTTTATATTAGCAAGAAATGTTATGAGACCTTTATACAGTACAATATTATTTTGCAACATTCAACTTTTTAAAGAATATTTTAATACTTTTTTTCAGCAATATGCATTGAATTGACGAAAAGAGACAGTAAATGTCCTTTTAACGCTGTTACTTTTAACTTTATTTTCATTAAAGCATCCAGGAGAAAAGTATCAGGGTTTACAGAAATACTTATAAATTGTTTTTAACATTGGTAAAAAATAAGAAATGTGTTTAGAAAATCAAATCAGCAAATAGGAATGATTTCGAATGATTTCGATAAGAAGCGTTTTCTAGACAAGGCAAAACATATTATTTGTTTTCAGAAACAAGTCATCAAAACAAAGGGAAAAAATGAAATATTTCATCAAAATTAAATGAATTTTTTAAACAAGCAAATTAATCTGCATCTGGGATAAGTAAATCTTCAAACCAAAAACATTGAGTCAATCGTTTATTTTATTTTCGGTTTAGTTCCTTTACTAATCAGGGGTTGAACCTGCAACTTATCCAGCACGTTTTACGTAGCGGATGCCTTTCCAGCCGCAACCCATCGCTGGGAAACATCCATACACACTCATACACTACAGACAATTTAGCTTACCCAATTCACCTATACCCCATGTCTTTGCACTTGTGGGGAAAACCGGAGCAACCGTAAGTTGGCGGTTCATTCAGCTGTGGCGACCCCAGATTAATAAAGGGACTAAGCTGAAAATAAAATTTATGAATGAATGAAATAATGTGGGCGCCACGGTGGCGTAGTGAGTAGCACGTTCGCCTCACAGCAAGAAGGTCGCTGGTTCGATCCCCGGCTAGGCCAGTTGGCATTTCTGTGTGGAGTTTGCATGTTCTCCCCGTGGTTGCGTGGGTTTTCTCCGGGTGCTCCGGTTTCCCCCACAGTCCAAAGACATGCGGTACAGGTGAATTGGGTAAGCTAAATTGTCCATAGTGTATGTGTGTGAATGAGAATGTATGGATGTGTTTCCCAGGGATGGGTTGTGGCTGGAAGGGCATCCGCTGCGTAAAACAAATGCTGGATAAGTTGGCGGTTCATTCCGCTGTGGCGACCCCGGATTAATAAAGGGACTAAGCCGAAAAGAAAATGAATGAATGAATGAATGAATGAAATGATGTCTGGAGCACTATATAGTTAGACGCCCTAGACGTTTATATTACCCCAGATTTACCGACCGCTACCACGTTTTATTTGGAAATGTCATGCAGAATGCAGACCTTTACTTGGAAGGCAGAGCGGAGTTGACCGCGACGACCGGGTTCGAATATGGTGAATTCCAGAAAGCAGGTAAAACTGAAGCCAAAGCATAAAATAAACAAGTAAATAACAGGGTGAGGATGTGGTCAGATCTGAAAACGTAGTAAAAAAAATCAGGCTGCCTGATTGTACCTCCTGGGACACATTTCACGCTCTTCAGAAATGTAGACAAGAGTATGTATCCATAATGAGCCTGGGTTTGTAAACTCGCAGACGTTTTTGTCACATCCATAAAGCATGTTTCAAGAGTTCACACTTAGCTGATGATTGATTACGAAGCTTGTTTGGCATGCTGTCCTGGGAGCAGTGGTGGAAAGAGAACTGAAAAATCATACTCAAGTAAAAGTACCATTACCTGCCCAAAAACGTAGTGCAAGCAGAGTAAAAGTATCTGTAGTAAATATTACTCAAAGTATGAGTAAAAAGACCTTTTAAAAGTACTCAAGAGTAGTGAGTATTACACTGAAGAAAAGTTGATGCGTTTACAGAATGTTACGTTTACACATCCCTGCACAAACAACATGTGGTGTATTTAGGGATCTTCCTATTTTCATTCGTTCCTTCCAACCCTCCTTCAATTATTTGTTTGTTCTCTCCTCCCTTATTCAGTTGTTCCCCTTCTTCCTTCGTTCATGTATTTGTTCCTTCCAACATTAGGTCGTTTTGTTCATTCATTCGTTTGTTCGTTCCATCCTTAGTTTGTTCAGTCCTTCCTTGAATTCTTCCTTCATTCGTTTGGTCCTTCCTTCGTTCCTCCCTTCATTTGTTCGCTCATTCTTTCTATCATATTTTTGTTCCTTCCTTCATTAGGTCCTTTGTTCATTCATTCATTCATTCATTCATTCATTCGTTCGCTCCTTCTTTCCTTCCTTAGTTTGTTCAGTCCTTCCTTGAATCCTTCCTTCATTTATTTGGTTCTTCGATCCTTCCTTCCAATCCTTGTTCGGTCCTTCCTTTTATTTGGCCCTTCCTTCCATTCTTCATTTGTTCCATTTAGTGATTGTTTAATGCTGTTTGGTGATTTCAGTCATCATACAGTCGACATCCATCATTTTCAGTGACATGCAGTCTATAAAAAGTCTCTGGATCATTGCGTGTACAGATTTTGGACATCTTCTTGGACATTTTTAATGTTTCCAAAAGGTTTGCTGCATTTATAAAGCGCCCATGTCTTGAGGTTGTTCAGTATGATGTGATTTACTTTCTATGTGTGATTTAAATGGACAGAAATCACAGGACTGATTTTTCTACTTTAGAAATTGACCACAGACAAGAAAGAAATAAAGTAGTGACTGCAGGCTGAAGGAAAGCAGTGGAGTAAAAGCACCGATACTGCACTACACATGTACTCAAGAAAAAGTAAAAGTCCACATTTTTAAAACTACTCAGTAAAGTACAATTCCTGAGAAAAACTACTTAATTACAGTAGTTTGAGTATTTGTAATTAGTTACTTTACACCACTGCCTGGGAGAGAGCCCTGAGCTCATAAGATCCTCGAGCCCGGGGCTCCCTCCCGTTTGCAAGGCGAGAGGAGAGTTTGAGCTTAGGTAGATCTCAAGAACTCCTCTGCTGTAGTAGCTAATGAACAGATAGGGATTGCTGTGAAGAGATAACTACTTACTAGGAGCATGTCTATGGTGCCGATTTGGATTAGTCAATTAACTTAGGTTGCATGTTTTTGGACGGTGAACGGAAATCGGGGAACCCGGGGGAAACCCACGTGAGCACGGGGAGAACGTGTAAACCACTGGGCCACCATGCCACCCATCTAGGAAATAAGGAGGAGTAGAGGTGGAAGGGGGGATTCTTCAAAACGAAGATGGCTTTGATGTAGAACTTAGGGTATTTATAGTAGCTTAGGAATCGTCTGATAGGTAAACCATAAATTGGATAATGTGGGACCATCTGCAAGCAATCATCTGCACGTGATTCTCTCGAAATTAGTTTATAAATAAACTTCACTTATTTCCCTCAATTAAAATATAAAGAAATGTTTAGGTAGAAATGTTCTCATAACTCTGTGGTTAAATGTTTTGGAAAATATACGTAAGCAGATGTTTCCATATAATGTTAACATATACTTTCTCTGTGTATTTTTACTGCAAATGTCACAGGCATAACTCTGGAATTGCTCATATACTACTGTCACATACAGATAGAAATAGTAGCTAAACGAGTCTCTCTCTGCACTTCTGTCTTTGTCTTCCACTTTGCTTTCCGGCTGGTTTCTGTCAGGAAGGTGCGAGTGAAAGTGAAGAGATGATTACAGCCGTGTAACTCTGGAGCAAAAGGACAGCGAGAGACGTTTGTGAAGCGGTTGAAGGAGATTGGCGGAGAGCGAGAGGAAGCCAAGGCTCCATTTATCTTATATTGACAGCAGCGGCTTCAAACGATGACCTTGAGGACTAATGAGAGTAAATGAGTGAAATATTTTGCGCTTTTTAAAAAAAGTGAAACTATAATCAAATGGAAGCCTGAAAGATAGACTAATGAGCTTCAGCGATGATGAAAGCGTGTGAGAGAGAGCGAAAAGCGCGGTATATACGGACGGATAAAACCGGGGAGAGAGGGAACCAGAGCCTGCAGTGTCAGGCCCTCACTCCTGCCATCTCATTAGCTGACCTGATGACTGCCTGATTAGAATACGTTTGATGAAAATTTCAAGGATTTTTTTTTTCTCCCTCCCTCAACATTTCCAATTTTTTCGGTGTGATTTAATAAATATTGCACAACTTTTTTTTTTTTTCAGAGACACTGAAACTGGGAGGTAATTAATTAAGATTAAAGCCGTCTGGAGCGAGTTGGTTTACCGTCATTATTTTTTGCCCTGAAATCAACAAATATATTGAAAAGGCAGCAGACAAATATTCGAGTCTCGCAGGAAACTGGTTGCTCAGGCCAGTCACATGCTCGCTTGTCAAGCGTTATTTCGCTCAACACGAGCTTGAATTTGTAGCTTTCAGATATGAGTTGAATGTCTTATTTCGGGTTGTCTGGTTTGTTTCGGATGCTTCATTTTTTTGGTGTTTAAATATTGATTGTAAAACAGTTAACGCCACCAAAGATGGTGTTTGTTGACAGCACACTGAGGAAAACAGTCACAGTGCACATTCCGATCACTCAAGTGGCCTGCGGTTCATGCCGCTGTGGTGATCTCTGAATGAATTAATTTAAACTGTGATCGTTAGTTATTTTGTTATAAATGTTCCGGTTTTGGCTTTGGTATTAAGTGGTATTTTTATTTTTTATTTATTTATTTTCCAACTTTGTTTTTTATTAATTTTTTGTTACAAAACTCCCATGAACATTACAGGAAATCAATTTTTATATCATTCATTCATTTTCTTTTCGGCTTAGTCCCTTTATTAATCCGGGGTCGCCACAGTGGAATGCACCACCAACTTATCCAGCATTTTGTTTTTTACGCAGCGGATGCCCTTCCAGCCACAACCCATCTCTGGGAAACACATCCACACATTCACACACACACATACACTACGGACAATTTAGCTTACCCAATTCACCTGTACCGCATGTCTTTGGACTGTGGGGGAAACCGGAGCACCCGGAGGAAACCCACGCAACCACGGGGAGAACATGCAAACTCCACACAGAAATGCCAACTGGCCCAGCCGGGGATCGAACCAGCGACCTTCTTGCTGTGAGGCGAACGTGCTAACCACTCGGCCACCGTGGCGCCCAATTTTTATATCATTAGAAAAAAATAGTCCTCATCATCCATTAATATAGTAGTATTCTACATCTAGTGTTGATAGATTGGGTTTGAGCCAAAAAACATGCACGCTCCCATTCCTCAACAGTGATATCTACCTGTAAGTCTCTTTTCCATGCTGAAAGATATGATTGGGAGCTTTCCTTTACTCCAGTCAGTAACGTCTTATAAAACATGGATAAATTAAGTGGTATTTACAATATTCTGCCATGACTATCTGCATGATTGTGACTGATTGGTTTGTTGTTATATATATATATATATATATATATATATATATATATATATATTTACATACAAAAAAATTATACTCAGCAAGGAGGGATCAAATTGATCAAAAATGACAGTAAAACATTTACTAATTATAGTTTCACTTTTTTTTAAAGTGCAAAATATTTCACTCATTTACTCTCATTAGTCCTCAAGGTCATCGT
>CAIGQQ010028700.1:5997-18994 GCA_903798035.1 Danio albolineatus | reverse complement strand
TATATATATATATATATATATTGCTCAGCCATTATTCTACTATTAATAATAATAAAAGTATAATAACCTTTATTACTCATTTATCATGTGTACAATAACCTGCCATGAAAAAAATCTAAAGGCAAACATGTTGGTTTGAGTTCATTAAACTCAGATATTTGCACAGATAATGTCTTATAAACAGCAATACATATTTTCATTGTGATAATAGTCATGTTGGTTCTCTGTCTAGGTTTATAATGAGTGTTTTCATGTGAGTGTTGAAGTGTTTGATGTTTGTGGTCAGTGGAACTGCTGCTTTTGAGCTCTTTTCTAAATGAATACAGCATTTTTCATTACAAAATTGAATTAAAATTGAAATGAAACCTCTTTTGGACCCTGCAGCATCATGTTTTCTTGTTTTTCAGGCTTGATTGACTCACAAATGTGCCGTATTAAATAGAAACTTCATTATTTCTGTCTTGGTAGCAAACAGCAGATGAACACACTCGTGTTATTACATTATTAAGCATGTGCTGGAACTATTTAGGTTTTAAGAATTTACTGTTTCTGGTCTATCTTTTCCAGTTTTGTGTCCGTTTCTCAGCATCACATCATCTTTCAGGTCTCCTGTGCCGGTCTGTGAACCTTGTATAAATAAATGTATTTTCCTATTATAAGATTCTGTTTTATGTGTTTCAGAGAGCTGTGGTGGAGAGACTTCAGAAGCTTTCTGAGTTGCTGCGTTTCATACAAAGTCAAATGCACAACTATGCATGCAACAATAATTTATTTTAACATAAAGGCGCACCTTTGTGTCAAAACATATTTTGTCAAATCTTCTGAAGTCTTTTGATCATCTTTTATCAAGGAATAGACTGAGTTCAGGGTGTTTTCCATGCAGAATGTTAATGCAAGCGCGAATTACCATTTTAGTTTAATTTTAAGTAAAAAATATCAGTAATTTGTCATTTAACTGTTAAAGTATTAAGTTCTTTTAAATTAATTTAAGCTTGTATTTATACATCCAAATAAGTGAATTGTCACGTAATAGGTCTTGTTGTTTGTCTCCATTCTGTTTTGAATCTAAAACGTGATTCATTCAGCATATTATCAATTGCAAATGACATGTAACTAAAAATCCAATAATGGGGTACATGCACATAGACTTTTAATTTTCAGCCAGCCCCAGGGCTTCCGGTGAATTGTCATCCTATATAAAATCGCTGCGTTTAAGATTTGATTTCTTAAAAAAAAAAAAAAAACATTGATCTTCACAGCTTGCTGATTTGTGATGTATCAGACCAAACAAGAAGCCCTGCATTAAATAATATTTTTCCTAGCCATGTCTTTAGAATATTTGTAATTAATTTTACCCTATATTTTCAATATTTATTTTGGAATTTCTGCGCTAGCCTGCGGCTAAAGACGGCGCCTGCGTTATAACAGTCTTTCCTCATTTTTACGCTTAAACAACCAAATGGACACTTACGTTTATTTAAATTATAATATTTCAATTACATTACAACACTGCTGCTGTAAAAGTAACCATATGAAATTGATAATAGTCACATAAAGCTTTCTGCGGAAGTTCATCATTGGCTGAAAAACACTAGCTGCACATATAGCTCATTTGCATCACGTATTACTGTTGATCGTTTTCATAAATATCATAAAACAGCTGAGATATTAAACCTTACCTTATGCCTTTTGACCGTTAAAACCGAAGCCGAATTTTTTGAATTTCGCGTCGAATTCAACGTTCGTGATCTCTGTAAAGCCTCGCCCACTTTGCTTTGATTGGCCACGTCAGTCACGTTAGACGCTTGACGCTTTATAAGGACAAAAGCCTTTTGAGGGAAATTTGGCAGTGCTAATGTTACATAACCTGTGGTGTGTCTCTATAAACTTTGAGGAGATCCTCCAAATGGACCTGCAGAGGTGTGTTTTCCAGAATGATCCTTGACAGCAGATGTTTGGCAAATGTTTGGCTCGTTAACACACTATCCTTCTCCAAAATGAAAGGTAATTATGACTTTACATGTGTTATAAACGTGTTATAAATTCACAGTTCATATACACATGCATTCATAAACACACACTCTCACATGTATTTCCTCCCCTATTCCCAGTTTGTGAATTACATTCTCTCTTTTTTTTTACTTCGAATTTGAGTCAAAATGACAAGACTTTGGCATAAGATAATAATAATTCTTCATGGACATCCAATTAATCAGAAGTGACAGTAGAAGACATCTTAATTATACAGACAAATGCTGTTTCAGTGACTTTTGATTTTGAACTTAGTAGTCATCATAAAATCTAGAAAATTAACATTTCCACGCCCCCAAAAAATAAATAATATAAAAAAATATATAAATATTGACTTCGTTTTTGCGCTCCTCCTCTCCTCTTTACCTCTCTCAGCAAACTAACCATTGGAGGGGCCTGGCCAGTGGTGCAAAAAGGGGGTATGCAGTATATGTGCAGGGCTCAAGAATAAGGACTGCCTGATGGCCGTGTGAGAGATGCTCGGGACAGTAGACAGAATCGTTACTGCCCCGACCCGAATTTTAATTTGCTGCCACTATTTGTCAATTGCATGCATATAGAGTCTTAAAACCAAGAAATAGTTTGTGCTTTCAAGTATTTGAATGCTACCTTCTCTGTGAAGTCGTAAATACCATAGTGCTTTTTTGGTTCCTGATTGGATGTCGTGAGCACGTTATTTTTATCCGTAACCTGGTAAAAACCAACACAGCGAAGAGACGGCAACATCAGATTATGAGGCTAAAAGAAAATGTCTGTTTTGTGATGTTTTGCTGTCATTTTTAAAGTCAGCCAGGTTTTGTTTTGCAATAAAACACCTGCACATTTTCCTTAACATTTTTAGAAATTATTTTTCACACATTATTTAAAATGTGTGGCTAAGAAATAGCAATTAACTTTTTTTTGGTGGGTGGGGCCAGTGAAAAATTTTGGCAGGGCAAGTAAAAATCTGAACCACTGGTCCAGTCAGGCCAATAGAAAAAAATCCTTAGTGTTGAACCCTGATGTGCCAAAACTATTTTTGAAATTATCTTTATTAAAAGTTTTAAGTAATAAAAATAAACAAATATTTTTGGTTAAAAATGTTTAGCAAACGTTGGCACACACGTTTTAATTCAAAATCATGTACACAGCCAAGTGAAGTTCATATAATATACGTAAAAGTTTTATCAAAATAAACTGTCAAATCATACTTACAGTTGAGGTCAAAAGTTATAAGTATAATCTGAAAAAATATTCTTTATTTATTATTATTTATTATTAATTAATTAAATTATTTTGCCAAAATAAGAGGGGTCACACAAAATGTATGTTTATAAGTACAGCCCTGAATATTAGGGCCAGACAGAATCTGCGGACCTTTTTTGCTATTTCTGCTGAGAATTTAGTAAAAAATCTGCGTATTTATGCTGAATGATTTTATGATTATCATAACTAAAAACCTTAAAAACTGAGTGAATATAAATTTACACACATCTACAGATTTCTGCACGCACAGATTCCGTGTGGGCCTCCTGAATATATTTCAGACAAGATATAGAAAATAATATTTGGATTAAAAAAATGTTTTAAAAAAAAGTTTGCCCATGACATTTTGATAAAACATGTCAGGCAGTTTGTCTCTGTTTATTTGTACACTAAACATTTGAGTTTTTTTTTATTTAATTTTGTGAGAGGTGTAATAGCAGTTTCAGTCAATTGTTCATGCAAAGACAGACCTGACACCTCTTATAGTATGCATGTGTAAAGTGATTGCTTTTTAAAGTATTTTTTGCCCTTTAGGACTCCCATATCTATCCTTTTGTTTTTAAAAAAGTACAAAAAGTACAAAAGTAGTAATTTGGGGTGTGATGAGATGTAATTCTTTGTAATTAACATGCATGGTGTACTTTTAGTTCATACTATTTCAGTTGTGTTAAGAACTATGACATGTTGATGGGGGGCAAAACTTGAACCCGCATACCCCTCAGTAAATGTGCAGTTGCGCCCCTGGGCGTGGCTACCAATCCGTCAAACTGATGTCATAAGACAAGGGACTGTTTTTCCAGATTTGAAGCAGATGGTCAGATTTTAATTAAAGATTAACAAAACAGATTGTTATTTTTTGGTTTAAGTTGCATTGATTAATTGTTCACATTAAAGTTAAACCTGGTCAAATTCCCTTTCAGCCCTTACCCATCATGGCCACCCAATCATCCCCATCCACTGAATTGGCTCTATCACTGTCTCTCCACTCCACCAATAGCTATATGTGTGGTGAGCGCACTGGTGCTGTTGTCCTGTGGCTGCAGGAGCATCATCCAAGTGGATGCTGCACACTGGTGGTGGTGGTGTGGAGAGACACCACCACCACAATACACAATAAATGCGCTATATAAATACACATTACATTAAACCTAAAAGTTAACCTTTTTATTAATATTTTTAACACAAAGGAAGATATTTTGAAGAAAGCTATGTAATAATTGACTTCCATAGTATTTGTTTTTCCTATGGAAGTCAAAGGTTACAGGTTTTCGTCTGCAAATGTAAGTCAGTGGTGAGTTAATTGAAATTTTTGGAAGAACTATCTCTGCAAGACTAACAACGTACGCTAGCAAAAGAAACTACATTTTGACCATGCAGACTAATAATCAGAAATGTTTCTTCATTAACATGTACATTATTAAAATGTGGGAAGGATCACGTGACAATTTAAAATCAGGAATAAATCTGCATTTTACTATTTATTCTCATAGAAAACAGCTTGTTTTAATAATAATGTTTCACAGTTAATAATAAAAATATATTCATAACATAAATGCAGCAGAGGAGGCTTTTTTCAAAACAATTAAAACATTTTGCATGCAATTCTACATGCATTTCTCCATTTTACTTAACCTCTTAAACTCTTAAGACGTCATCAACTTCCCTTTAATTTTTAAAGGTCCATGGTTGCGCAAGACCCCTATAAGTGGTTCCGTTTGAAAGCGTAGAAGCTATATTTTATGCATATATGCATCACTTAGGTTTTTATTTTACTGTACAAAAGTTATTAACATTTAATTACACAACAAAATACTGGATACCCGAGCTGTCATTTTTATATGCTTCATATATGACACACATGTACAAGTCATAGCTCAAATAAAAGCTCTTGCCTGTCCTTGTACGATTCTAGCATTCCTTTACTGAATTATATTCACATATCAAACAGTTATCGAATGAATCACCGCGTTTTTTATGGCGCAGAAAAAGAAGACGGCCTCAAAATAAGCTTTTTTTCTAGGAGCTGAGGAAGTTTTGGAGAAGCTGACTTTGACTTCTTTGATATAATGTTATGATACAAATGGGAAGGAGAAATGAGAAAGTAATGGAAACTCGTGTTCTTATCATGTAAGAAATATGCAGAAGCAAATATGTCATATTTGATATGAGTGATCAAAACGTTATTTTTCCAATATTCAGTTGAATTACAATAACCTTTGCATACTCTATGGTAGAGACAAAATTATTTTTCCTAGTGTTTGCTGCTATCTGCTGGTTTTTAACCAGAACTGTCTGCAGTTGTCTTATTCTCTGAAACACATTTTCAAAAAAGCATTTTAGAACAAAAAATAAAAAAGCGCCCAATGTTGAAGTGGTTCACCATAAAACATAACAAATATTATTTATTACTTTCAGCAGTTTCTTTTGTAAATTCAAATGGTTTTCTGTCCAATAACACTGAAATTTGTCATTTATACCACTGCATTTGGATATGGAAGACTTCACAAGTTTGGTAGGCGGAAATTACATAAAAAAAGGTATAGCACCTCTCATCAGTTGGAATACAATAACTTTTGCATAGATTATGATAGAGGAATTTTTCATTTTTCTTATGATTACTGACATGTGCAGGAACCACCAAACATTAATTACAGAAACCTAGACCACACAGAACCTAAAAGGTTGTCTTTTAAATTTGAGTTTATAAAGAAAAAATACAGAAAGCGCCTCTTTTTTTAAAGTGTTTATAATAACACAGACAACATTTACAATTATTTTAATCACTTTCAACAGTGTTTTATGAAAATTTAAAGGTTTTTTTAAATGATACAACATTTTTGCATTTACTCCTCTGCATGTGGATTTGGGAAGCTTTTAAAATTAGGTAGACAAAATCCAGGCGGAAATCCCACAATAACACCAGAGTGTAAGAGGTTAATATTTTACGGCTCTGCATTTAAAGGAGAGCATATATTTTGGGATATTCACACTGTGACAGATTACTGTGTTGAAAAATGCTTTTAATAAATGCTGTAAATAACCTGAGCAATAAAACCCAAGGCCAAACTGTTCCCGTCTTCAGAAAACACTGCAGAAATCCTCCTACTGAAATATTGTTTGATGAATAAAGATGTAGAGGCTGAAATCTCTGCATCAGCCTGATGTTCTGTCCTCCGTCATCTTCACACAAAGTGTACGAACAGCAATAAACAACTCCGTTTATTATCATTATTTCTGCTTCTCTTTCATTTCCAGGCTTCAGAAGGAGATTCAATTTACTTGATAAACATGCTTGTGTTGCCCTCCGGTGGATGATGGATGATCTACACCGAGGCGTTTCAGATGCTGATCTTTCATAACCCAAGGTAAATATGGCAGTTTAAGGTGTGCTAATATAGTGTTGAGACTCCTTTAAATGCATCTTAGGTCAGAAATCATTGCAATTTTATTAAAAGATGCATACAATTTTTTTTTTAAAATAATTTACGTTCGTTTTATACGCGATTGTTTTATTAGAAGATGCATGTAATATTTTATTTATTTTTATATTTTACATTTGTTTTAATTGTGATTATTTTATCATATGATGCATGTCAGATTTATTTTTATATATTACATTATTTTTATTTTTATTTTATCAGATGCATGTAATACTTTAAAAATAAATAAAATATTTTATGTTTGTTTTATTTGTAATTATTTTATTAGAAGATGCATGTAATATTTTTAGATGTTTTATTTTTAAATATTTCACGTTAGTTTTATTTGTGATTATTTTTTTGTGATATTTTTTTAAAATATATTTTATGTTCATTTTATTTGTGACTATTTTATCAGAAGATGCATAAAATAAAAATAAATAAATAAATAAAATATTACATGCATCTTCTGATAAGTCACAAATAAAATGAACAAAATATTTTAAAATAAATAAACTAATTATTACATGCATCTTCTGATAATCGCACATAAAACTAACGTAAAATATTTTACAACAAATAAAATATTATATGTTTGTTTTATTTGTGATTATTTCATCAGAAAATGCATGTGATATTTACTTTATTTTTTATATTTTACCTTCAATTTATTTGTAATTTTATTTGTAGATACATGTAATTTAAAAAAATATATTTTTGTTAATTTTATTTGTGGGGATATTTTATAAGAAAATGCATGTAATATTTTACTTATTATTTTACGTTAATTTCAATTGTGATTATTTTGTCAGAATACTATTTAATATTTTATTAATATATTTAATTGAATTTTTTGTTTTTACGTTTGTTTTACTTGTGATTATTTTATCAGTAGATGAATGTAATATTTATTTATTTATTTGTATTTTTTTTATATTTTCTTATGTTCGTTTTATTTGTTGTCTTATCAGAAGATGCATGTAATATTTTTATTTATGTTTTATTTTTAAACATTTCACGTTGGTTTTATTTGTGATTATTTTCTGAGAAGATGCATGTAATAATAATTTTTTTAAATATATTTTATGTTCATTTTATTTGTCACTACTTTATCAGAAGATGCATAAAATATTAAAAAATAAATAAACTAATTATTACATGCATCTTCTGATAATCACACATAAAACTAACGTAAAATATTTAAAAATAAATAAACAAATAAAATATTAGATGTTTGTTTTATTTGTGATTGTTTTATCAGAAGATGCATGTGATATTTAATTTATTTTTAAAAATATTTTACCTTCATTTTATTTGTGATTTTATTTGAAGATGCATGTAATATTTTATATTTTTTAAAAATACTTTTTGTTAGTTTTATTTGTGATTATTTCATTAGAAAATGCATGTAATATTTTACTTATTATTTTACGTTTATTTCAATTGTGATTATTTTGTCAAAATAATATTTTATTAATATATTTAATTGTATTTTTAGTTTTTTACTTGTGATTATTTTATCAGTAGATGCATGTAATATTTTATTTATTTATTTATTTGTATTTATTTATATTTTTATGTTGTTTTATTTGTTGTCTTATCAGAAGATGCATGAAATATTTTATTTATTTAATTTAAAAACATTTTACGGGGGTTTAACTTTTGATTATTTTGCAGAAAATGCATGTAATATTTAATGTATTTTAATTTTTTATATTTTCAATTGTGATTGTTTTATCAGATGCATGCAATATTTTATTTATTTAATTATATTTTTCAAAATTTTACGTTTGTTTCATTTGTGATTTATTTTATGAGATGCATGTAGTATTTTATTTATTTATTTGTATTTTTAATATTTTTTATGTTCATTTTATTTGTTATTTTTTTATCAGAAGGTGCATGTAATATTTTTACATGTAAAATAATATTTATTTATTTATTTCGTTATAATTTATGAGTTTATATATTTTAGAGTATTTGGACACAGAAACTGAAGATATTCATTTACGCAGCAGCAGGTGAGTTTATTTGAATATTCTGATGCTAATTAGTGCTTGTTTGCAGTCATTGGTTGGCAGTAATTAATCCTCAGTTGTGCTGGTAGACTCGTCCTCAACACCGCTGGACGAACTCTCTCTTTGTTCACACGAATTTCCATTAAACTGCACCGTCTTCACTTCTTTCTGCTGGAAAAGAGATGTTTATATTTAGCAATTCTATAATATTTCTATTTATATCATAGGGAAAATGTAGAAGCAATTCACACATGATTTAAAGCCGCCAGTAAACATGCGTACACTGTAAAAACATCTGTTAATGCGACCGATTGAAAACAAGACTTATGTTATCTGTAAACAAAGGTCTGCATGTGTGCTTCAGTGTGAGTGTGTCAGTCTGTGGAGACTCCTGTTGCTGTTTAATCCTCTTAGTCTATGCTGACATTATCTTCAGCAGCTCAAACACTTTGATGGCTAATGGACAGATGGCTGCTTCCCACTCAGGGCTGCTGATTATGCTAATGAGGGAGAGATGGGTGCTAGTGGGCGGGGTTTTCCCCCTCTGATGACATCATACAAAGGGAGAATGTCAATCAAAGTGTTTCATTCATCAAGTCTGATTATAAACAATACAATTAATTCATGTTGACCATTAGAGGCTGGAGATATTCACACACTGCTGACTGTTTTAAACCACTTATAAAAGTGTTTCTTTTGCATAATAGGACCCCTTTAAAACTATTCAATATGCTGATTTCCATTAAACATGTCACTCATAACCGTCTTGTGAAAAGGGTTTATTGGTTTGGATATTAGGTTGTCAGTCTGACCGGTCAGTAAAGGATGACCAAAACTCTTTTAGGCCCAATCCCAATTCTCCCCCTTCCGCTTACCCTTCCCCCTACCCCTCGTTTTGTGTGTTTATGTCAAGGGGTAGTGGTGTCCCAATTCTCTTTAGCTTGAAGGCGTAGGGCTAAGGGCGAGGGCTATACACCCCTTCCAACGAAGATTTTTCAGGACCACACTTAAAACGGAGGGGTAAGAAAATTTCCCAGAATGCACCTGCCACAGCGGCAGGATAGCTGAACCCGGAAGTAAGGAGATCCACAAATTAGTATTTTTGTCATTATTATGAATTTTTACGGCAAACAAACACACGTTTTAATATATTCATAACCGCGTTCATGTTTTACTGTCATGCTTTAAAAAAAAACATTAAAAAACGCTAAATTTGGCGATCTATAATCCATAATCATAACTCCTGTCCAGCAGTCCCACAACATTCTGGCACTGGATGACACTGGAATACCCTGTCAGTAATGTCTAGTGTCTGGGAATGAGCTTTTACAGTGTCTGCTATAATGTTAATGTTGTTTTCGTGTGTTTACACAGATAAATATGGCCACTGTGTAAACACACAGTACAGTTACGATCTTATCGCCACATTAGATGGTTATGATAACATAATATACGCCTTCAGTGATTTCCTGAAGATAAACACCAAACAATAACACAACTGGAGTAACTCCAGCAGTCGTGATCGTCTGATCTCATATGAAGCAAGAGATGGCGATGACATATGATGACATGTGCAGGTGTTGAAGTGCTGCCCAATTCTTAGGGGGAAGTTTTGAAGCCATTCCTCTTAACTCTCGGTTGTAAGGGCCAAGGGGAAGGGGAAGGGGTACAAAAATAGAATTGGGATTGGGCCTAAATTGTTTGTGAATTGTGTTCAGACCTGTTTGTTAGTCAGTCCTCGCGGGTATCGGGCGATGTCGTCTCTCCTGCGCTCCACTTTCTCCCAGTCGCTTTCCCAGAGTTCCCTCCTGTAGTCTGATTTCTGCGTCGTGATTCGCTGATAAATCGCCAGGTTTTCATTCGTCACCTGAAGAAGATTCTCCCTCCGTTTCTCTGCGTTCAGACTGGAAAATGGGGACACCGTTATTCATTCATTCATTCTGCTTCAGCTTAGTCCCTTTATTCATCACAGCGGAATGAACCGCCAACTATTCCAGCATATGTTTTACGCAGTGGATGCCCTTCCAACTGCAACCCAGTACTGGGAAACTCATTCACACACTCATACACTATGGCCAGTTCATCTATTCCCCTAAGGAACCTTTTCACAAGCCTGTTATGAGGCCTTTAACAGTCATCATAATCTTAAATCCTTGAAAGTTTTTAATATTTAGATTTTTTTTTAAAAACATATGAACATTTAGGGCGACACGGTGGCGTAGTAAGTAGTGATGTCACGTCACAGCAAGAAGGTCGCTGGTTCGAGCCTCGGCTGGGTCAGTTTTTTTGTGTGGAGTCTGCATGTTCTCCCCGTGTTGGTGTGGGTTTCCTTTTCGGCTTAGTCCCTTTATTAATCTGGGGTCGCCACAGCGGAATGAACCGCCAACTTATCCAGCATTTGTTTTACGCAGCGAATGCCCATCCAGCTGCAACCCATCTCTGGGAAACACACATACACACTCATTCACACTCATAAACTACGCACAATTTAGCTTGCCTAATTCCCCTATAGCGCATGTGTTTGGACTGTGGGGGAAACCGGAGCAGCCGGAGGAAACCCACGTGACCACGGGGAGAACATGCAAACTCCACACAGACCCAGCTGAGGCTCCATAATCCAAAATCATAATAAATAAAAAATAAATAAAATAATAAATTCTCTTCAAACTTGACCTTGTTTTATTCTAGCTATTTATAAGATTTATTTTATTATTTATTTATTTAAATAATTTTAATTTAATAAAAACATTTTTTTTTGTAATGGAAATACTAGACACACCTTACAAAATAATATTAGAAAATATGTAGATAGAGTATATTAAATAAAAACACAGTGAATGCATTTTTATTTAAAATAAAAAACTGACATTAATTGCAAAACTAAAATTAGTAAACAAAATAATTAATAAAAAGTAATATTACTGAAGCTACACTGTATTTCTGCAAAAATATTACATTGAAGATTAAACAGATCATAATAAAACAAAATAATAAACAATTCTTTTAGTTTTTCAACTAGGAAAGTACAGTTAATTTAATGTGTTACTGCGTTTTATTTGTGAAATTTACTAGCAAATTACAAGTAAAAATGTTAGAAGTAAAAATAAATTTCGATAGTATATTGATATTTCCTAGAGATGGGTTGCAGCTGGAAGGGCATCCGCTGCGTAAAACAAATGCTAGATAAGTTGGCGGTTCATTCCACTGTGGCGACCCCTGATTAATAAGCCGAAAAGAAAATGAATGAATGAGTATATTGATAAAACAACACCTACAGAGCGGCACGGTGGTTCAGTTAGCACTGTCTGAGCCAGTAAGAAGGTCGCTGGTTCGAGTCTCGGCTGGGTCAGTTGGTGTTTCTGTGTATGAGTGTGTATGGGTGTTTCTCGGTACTGGGTTGCAGCTGGAAGGGCATCCGCTGTGTAAAACATGCTGGAATAGTTGGCGGTTCTAATGAATAAAGAGTCTAAGCTGAAAGAAAATGAATAAATGTTTCTGGCATTATATTTGAGCTCCAGGTAAAGCTGTAGTCTCCGGATCCCCAGGTGTGATGGAGAACAGGTTATGTGTCTCTCAATAATTCATAATGTCTTTGTCAACAGCAGAGCATTAAAGATTCAGCCTGTCAGTTCCAGATGATATGAGACGCCGCCGGAGATCAGAAAACCCGAAACCCTTCTCAGATAAACAGCCGCCAACCGGGTCACCTACACACTAATCAATATAAACACACACGCACACACACACACACCTGCATTTTGAGCCATGATTCCAGTGGTCCACGATGCCTTTAGAGCGACTGATGATGTTCAGTCTGGAGGAGAGCAGGCGATTGTCTCTCTCGATGATGGACAGTCTCTCCTCCTGCATCTGAAAACAACGATACCATAGAGTTTATACCACACTTCTGTTCAATGCTTGATTCTGATTGGCTGATGAGCAAAAAATAATATGACATAAAATGAACGCATTAACTTTAAGATGAATGCATAGTTTAGACCTGTCAGTTCATTCAGGAATAATGAGACACTTATTCAGAAAATGCAAAGGCAAACATGTGACTTGAAAACGAATGAATGAGTGACTGAATTAATGAATAAGGGAATGTATAACTGAATGAGTGAATGACTAAATGAATGTGTGACTGAATGCATGAATGAATGACTGAATGAATAAGTGAGTGTATAACTGAATGAATGAATGAGTGTGTGACTGAATGTATAACTAAATGAGTGAGTGACTGACTGAAGGAGTGACTGAATGACTAAATGAGTGAATGAATGA
>CAIGQQ010028697.1:0-20746 GCA_903798035.1 Danio albolineatus | reverse complement strand
AAGATTTATAATATTTTGGAGCAGTAAACATGTCTGGCTAAATAATTACAATGAATCATTGACTTCTGCTGTCTTCATTAGTTTCAAAAACACGGATTTCTTTACAATTTAAAACGGCATCTTTGGAAATTTTACTGTTGTCCTAAAATAAGATTATAATAAAGAATAACATAAATGAATACCTTAGGAACGGTATTACAGGCGATTTTAATAATTTTGGCGGTTTTAAAACCTTGACTTTTTCAAACCGCGGTATACCTTGAAAACGGTCATCACCCCATGCCTAGCCCCCACTAGCCACTTTGGCTGGTTGGAAATCATTTTTAAAAGGTAGTCTTCTTAAAAGCAGGGTTCGACAATAGAGACGGCCCAATATTTGTGCAAATGTGATCCTAGAATAGAGAAGTGACTGACAAATATAGCCGTGTTCACGCGGACAAAAGAACGCAGGTGAATACCGAACGAGAGGATGATCACTCACGTGCACAGGTGATGTGGTGCATGTGGCTGTTAAAAAGCATGCGCAAAGCAAAGCATGCACAAAGCAACCTGTCCAATGGAAACGCAACTGGTGTGATCAGTTCTCTTTGAAATAGACTGGACAAAAAACGATGTTCGTGCAGCCACAGTCCTGCTGCTTTCAAGAGATCAAGATTTAAATATATATATCCTTTTATAAGCAGCAGCGATCACTACTTTCGTTTTAATTATTCTTTGAACAGATTATAAGCAGGCCTAACATTAACCGTGTGCGCTTGATCTTCCTTTCATTATCACACACAGTAGGCTATGTTTTTTTCACTTGCTTTTCACCTTGTTTAGTTATTTTTGTTGATATAGGTTAGTTATCTTTTTTTTTTTTTTTACAATAACATTGCGTTACTATGAGATTAACTACCCATTTGTGTGCTGTTAACTGGAGATCTGGGACCTTTAGCCAGGACAGATTACTGTGCATAGATACATGACTTTTTTAAAATTGTTTTTATTTAAGAAAAGTTTTGTTGCATTAAAAAAGTGAACGTATACAGCTATATTTTGCTTGTTTGGACACATTTAAAATTTGTGCCCAAGAAATATTTTTTTATTTTTGGTCTGGTCAGAGATAAATTTAGTAAATCCTTAATTTTGAGCCCTGAAAAGTCATGTGAAATAAGAACTAATTGCAATGCGACTAGGCAAGGGCTGGTATAAGATTCTGACGGTATGATAACCTTGGATAAAAATATCATGGTTTCATGGCATGACGGTATTGTTTACTGCTCTAAAATATGCTCTTTTTAAATTTCTGGCTACAAAACAAAACCTTTTTCCCCTTTGAACACAATATATTTTATTTTGAGAAACATTTAAAGTATTTTGGGACAGTAAATATGTCAGGCTAAATAATTCAAGTGAATCATTGACTTTCTGCTGTCTTTATTTGTTTCAAAAACACAGATGTCTTTACAATTTACACGTAAAAAACAACAAAAAAATGTAAATAAAAAATCTTACAGATACCTTAGGTTTTTATTGCAGAAAATGTTGGCGGTATGAAAACTACGGTATACCTTGAAAACGGTTATCATCCCATGCCTAAATGCGACACAACCCATTTGCTCATGCACATTGAGCAAGCTAATACACAACACACACACAAAAGTGAAATGAACGAGGAGGTATGTGGACAGAACACACAATCTAAATCAAGTCATTTTAGCGTATCAAAGTCAAATTTATGCATATAAAATATATCATCCCAATAATAATATTGTGGCTAGTGAAAATGGTGAGTGGCTAGTAATGTTGGAAATCTACTAGCCACAGTGGCTGCACAGCAAAAATTCCAGTGTTAAATATGCAGTGTGAATTTTATTTATTTATTTATTTATTTTTAAATTATTTATTTTTATTTTTTGGTGTAGTTCAGTGTTAAAACTGGAGTACATTTTAATCCACGAGTGTGAAAGACATATATTTAAGAGCTTTTCTTTTAAGTGTTAAACTTTTAAGCTGATAGTCCAGTTTTTTTTCCTCGAACCGGTTCTTTCGGACAAACAGTGATCAAACCAGTATGTTTTACGAGTCTTGGTGATATAATAAATTATAAGATATAATAAATTAATTCTCATCAGAAGCGGTGAACTATATGCACTCATTAGCTTATATACACATGCACAATCCATTAATGAGTGAAAAGATTAATGAACATGTAATCAAACATATTTGATCTGTTATCTGTCACACACACCAATTGATAATACAATACAATACAATATTTATTTATAAAGCCCATTTAAAAACAACCGAGGTTGACCAAAGTGCTGTACATAGGAGTACTAAAGACAGAGAAGAAAGCAAAATATATATAAAAAAACATTTAACAAATAAAAGCAATAAAACAATGATCAAGGAGTATTAAAAGCGAGAGAGAATAGAGAGGTCTTTAAAACAGACTTAAACACAGAAGTGGAGGGGGAGAGTCTAATGTGAATTGGTAGACTGTTCCAGAGTTTAGGACCAGCAACAGCAAACGCTCGATCTCCTCGTTTTTTTAAGGCGCGTTCTGGGGACAGTGAGTAGATTGAGATAATAGGATCTCAAGGTTCGAGAGGGGGTATACGGACAAAGCAGGTCTGTGAGGTACTGAGGAGCAAGATTATTGATGGCTTTGTAAACAAATAATACAATTTTAAAATCAATTCTGTATTTAATGGGTAACCAGTGAAGTGCAGTTAAAATCGGAGTTACCGACTCATGCTTGCGGGTGTCAGAGAGTAGTCTAGCAGCTGCATTTTGTACCAGTTGCAGGCGAGAGAGAGAGAAGACTGAGAAATGGCAAAATAAAGAGAGTTACAGTAATCCAGACGTGTTGTTATGAAGGCATGAATTAATGTTTGAAAATTTCTCTGGGATAAAAGTGGCTTGACTATAGACAGCTGTCTGATAATACAGGAAAAAAGGTAATATATTAACACTAGTAACACACACTCCAGTTTGATGTGAGAATAAACTCTTACGGTGTTAAAATGAAGTCTGCGAGTAATGTACAAATCTCACACTTGTTATTTTAACTCCAAAATGGAGGAAATGATATGTACACCCAAGGAGTGTTAAGTTTAACTCAAATTAAGCCCTGCATGTTAAGTATAGGGCGCCACGGTGGCGTAGTGAGTAGCACGTTCGCCTCACAGCAAGAAGGTCGCTGGTTCAGTTGGCATTTCTGTGTGGAGTTTGCATGTTCTCCCCGTGTTCGCGCGGGCTTCCTCCTGGTGCTCCGGTTTCCCCCACAAGTCCAAAGACATGTGGTATGGGTGAATTGGGTGAGCTTAATTGTCCGTAGTATATGAGTGTGAATGAGTGTGTATGCATGTTTCCCAGAGATGGGTTGCAGCTTGAAGGGCATCCGCTGCGTAAAACAAATGCTGGATAAGTTGGCGGTTCATTCCGCTGTGGCGACCCCAGATTAATAAAGGGACTAAGCCGAAAAAAGAAAAAAAAGAATGTTAAGTATGAATATATAGCTCAGTAAAGGATAGGCTTCAGAGTATATATACATTCTGAATAAAGGAGTGTAGATTTATGGCTCAGTGAAAGAGGAAACACTCAAATGCCTTTAAAATGCTCATTGAATTTGAAACCTACAGCACAAATGGATAAAGCGTGGCAAAAGAAACACTTAACGGTGTACTTTTGGATGCTTTCTTGGATTCTTTCTTTAGATTAGATTGAAGAAACACTTTACAAAAAGCCAAAAAGATCACAAAATTGACAGGTGCATAAAAAAAAAAATCCAGCAGTATTTGGCCTTAAAAGGAAGGCTTATACAAGCATCTAACCTGCGGTTCACAACCTCAGCGTCTCTCGGCTAGATCTCCACCATGATCAAGAGGTTGATTTAAGACATAGAAGTGTAGTCATGAATAAGACATGTGCTGAAGCTATGCTAATACCCGTACACTGAGAAGATGAGGTTGAAGAGAATTAAGGAGGTTTGAGCTGTTCTGGGACCTGTGGGTGGGTAATAATGAATAAAAGCTGCCTCACACTGACTGTTATTAAGTTTGATGGCTATCGTAGGACTCCTCCCAAGGCCAGCGGATGACTAAAGATAAATGAAAGCTTTCTTCTTCAGCGGTTAGGAGGATGTTCTTGTGTAGCAGGAGTACAGATAGTATGCACAAGGAAGTCAGATGATTCTTTCGTAATTAAATACATCAAATTGTAAACACAATTTTTATTTTTATATTTTTTTTATTTGTTTATATATTTTTTGCATATGGCATTTTAGTAAATGGTAATCAAAATATACAAAAAGAACAGTCACATCTTACTACATGGCTATTTTTTTCATTTTTCTTTTTTTTTTTTCAAATTATGTTAAAAATAGCAAACAATTTTTCATTTTATTACCTAAAAAAATTTTTTTCCAAAGAAAGTCTTTTTTGTTTCATTTTGGCTAAAAAAGTTGTTTTATTTTTTTTGTTCTATCTATAGCAGAGGTGGGCGGAGAATCCAAAATCTATACTCAAGTAAAATTAACGATCCTAAAAGTTACTCAAGTATATATATATATATTATATATATGATGTGTGTGTGTGTGTGTGTGTGTGTGTGTGTACACACAGTTGAAGTCAAAATAAATGTAAAAAATACTGTTTAAATGGTATATTTTTAATTGTTAATGGTGCGAATGGTCGGCAACAATAGCCTAGTGGTACTGTGTGCCAACATATAGCACAGACGTGCTCAAGGTGACCTGAGTTTGAATCCTGGCTCAAGATCCTTTGCCGATCCGTCCCCTTTCTCTGCTCCCAGTGTATTCCTGTCTGAAATCTCCACTGTCCCATAATAAAAAAAGGTTAAAAAAATTATAATAAATAAATAAAAACTGTGCGAATGACTAATATGTGCAGGGCTAATCAGCTATTCCATTAAACAGCAGTTCCTTTAGTTATCCCATAGTAAGCATTAATAAGGTTCAAATTGGGTTAATTTTGACACTTACCACTACATGTTTTTTCTGGTTAAGGCTGTAGTTCATGAATATGTTGCGATGTTATTTCGATGTACAGCATGCAACGCATTACGAAACTATATCTTGGAGTGAAAACATAGACTGAACTTGAGGCCATAGGTGAAGGGGTCCAACATACTTACTGCACAGAGACAGGGTGACCGTCCTCTAAGAACCGCAGATGGCAACATTGCGTGACCGCAGTAGGGCTGCACGATTTGGGAAAATTGTCGTATTGCGATTATTGAGGGCAATATTGCGATATGCAATTAGCTGTAATGTAATCGCATAGGCTGACATTGTGATTGCGATACGATTAATCGTGCAGCACTAGACCGCAGTATAAACTGGCACGTCTTCCTCGACTTCTGCCTCACTCCAACATATGCGCGCGCACTATAAGCGAAAGCGGGAAACATGTCTCTATAGCAACCTCTCGCAACACAACCTCTCCAATGCGGCGCAAGTCATATGAATCATATTTATTATCATTTGACAGTAACGGAGGAACACTGCCAGATATAGCAAAGTTAGAGGTATGATTTTTCTCTAATAATTTACTTGAGTAAAAGTACACATTTTTAAATGCACTCAAAGTACACATTACCCAACAATTTTACTTAAGTAAATGTAACGAAGTAAATGTAATTCATACCCACCTCTGCTATATAGTCTATATAGATAGTTATATAATCTATTAACAGTTGGTGAGTAGAGCGTGGCGATTTCTTGTATACTTGTCCATTATTATTATTATTATTATTATTATTATTATTATTATTATTATTATTAAGTTCTCGGATTCAGATCAGGGAGGCCGTTCCTCCCAATCCTTCCTTATTTATCTATTATTATCTATTTTAATTATTATTATTTAAGATGAGAAATGGTTTGAAATGGTCAGTGAATGATTGGATGTGACTGCTAGTGTTTGGGGAGCTGGTCTAATTGTTTGTTCTTAAGCAGAGTCGCTGCTCTTCCCATGAGTCATTGTGCCTCATCTGAGAGTCTCCTGAGCAAAGGTTAGCACTGCTGTCAGAGTCAGCTGCTCCGAGCCCATTTGTCATCTCCCATTCTCTGCTTTTGCTTTTACATTTAGCCTAGACATACACTGAAACCACAACACATTAAAAAAAATAATAATGAATTACTCCTGGAGCTCTGCTCATAAGTTTTCATAGACCTTCGACAGAAACAAAAATAAGAGGCATTTTTTATATTTAACATCGACTCCTGATCAAATAAATAATGCTTAATATTTAGTACATAGTTTATATATAATATATTTATATTGATAATGGCATATTTAAAGATTTTTTTCTTTGTTACCAACTATTGACATTTGTTAGGGTTATTTAAAACCAAAAAGTCATTTAGATTTTTTTTTTCGCATGAAATAACAAAAAGGTGCCATTTTTTGACAACATAATATTATTTTTAATCAATCAGCAGATTATATTACTCAATATATCCCAATGTACACAGTCAAACCTGAAATTATTCATACTTGTAATGTACAACGGAGTTGAGGATCAAGTGCAGTTTATTAAGAGAATCGTCGAACAGGCAAAGGTCAAAACAGGGATAGACAGGAGCATGCAGATAATCCAAAAAGCATAGTCACAGTATAGGCGAATGATCAGGACAGGCGACAAAACAACAAAAACGGTAAAACAAAGCAAAGGTTAAAACAAGGAAAAAGCTCACTTGTTATGCTCAATTTCAGTTTACAAGACTCAGCAAAGTGTATGTTAAAGTGAGGTGTATTAGCAGTTCTGGTCATTAGTCATTACGAGCATCAGCTGTGTGTGTAATCAGCGAGAGAACAGGAACTGGTGTGTGTAATAGGTGCATGACGGGATCTGTAGTTTATATCAGTGACAGATGTGTAGTTTTACAGTGATCTGTAACTGCTAGATCGCTGGTGATCATAATCAACAAAACCCCTGGTAAATTCCAACATAAAGTTATTTTCAATCAACCAGCAAGTTTTTTTTTTCATACATATATACAGAAAATGACACCGGCTTCTGCCAAAAGATAGTAAGACGATGTACAAGACGATTTTCCAGGGGGGATTAGCGATTTTGGCCTTGATTGTATATGAGTGGGAACTATCATAAATGCATAGCACAGTGTTTTAATAGCATGGTCATAGCACAAGTGCATTTGCTGGACTGTAATGTAATAACAGCTGTGATGGACCTTTCACGCAAGAAAATTACAAAACGATTGAGGCAGATTTCATTTGCACCAGTATGACCTGTTCTCCTTGCCAACATCTGTCTTCTAGTATTGTCTCCTCTTTCTCTAACCTCCGGCTATGTTGCATGCAGCGTAAATGGCATTCTTTGACATGACTGCAGCTGTATGCACTACTCTGAGAGGAAAGATAAGATTTCAAATAAATTGCAAAGCAGACAATTGAATGCAAGGTGCAGTTCCACAGAGTTAGCAGTAATGGCTTCTTATCGACAGGCTAATTCCCTTCTGGAATTGAATGTGGCACAGCAGAAAACAGATGCCAGGAAAAGAGAAGCTGCATTTCCTGCTTGTCATGTCCATCTCCTTTCTGTCTCTTCCAGCTGTCCAACATTCTCCTCTTTTTGGGGGGTTGGTAATGTTAAAGAGCTTCTGTTCACCAAAAAAAAGCACATTTTGTTGTTTATCAATAATGCAGTTTTCTCCAGGCTAACTCAAACTAAAGGAGCCCTGCTGTGCAAGAACTTTAAGGTTTGGTTAGTCTGTTGCTTTAAAAATGTAATGTTTTAAAGGAAAATTGCTTCCCTGTTCTGTTTAATATGATTAACTATTATTGAGGTTGTGGCTGTCAAGCCCTAAAAAGTACAATAAAAGGCGATCCACACATCTTAATACACACTTTAAAGGTGCACGTTTGACACCCAGTGGTTGAAATGGGTATTGCGCTCCTGGTTCAAAACACATGCAAGCAAAGGTTGCCAGATTGAGGACACCAACAGAAGCGTGCCTGACTATCGAGCCCAAATGGCGGATATGAGGCTGATTTAAGTCATGTTCTTAATAAAAGCTACGGCACGCAACAGAAGAAATAATTTTCACATTAAAAGAGGATTGTCCTAACCAACACCTGAAATTATAATAATATTTTAGAAACGGCTTCTGAACGACAGGATAAACTGAGAATGATCACCTCAGGTGCGCCTTCTGTGCTTTATTCAGAGTTAAATGCTAATAATCTGAGTTTGAATGCCATTTTATATGACGTTTATTGCCATACTGCTGAAAGCAGCAGCAGATAGTTCACCTCAGATCTTGAAAATAAAATGAACCGTTTGTAATTGAACTGCGACTCAGTGCAAGCCAACAAATATCAGTGATTCAGCATGTATGTTTAATAATGTAAAAGAGGTTTAATGTGTATTAAATAGATTATAAACCTTACTATTTTGTTGGAGTGCAGTAAGTGCACTATTCTGTGCTTCTGAATGGCTGTATTTAAATTTCTGTCCTGTTTCGTCTGGTGAAAACAGCCCAATTGCTTATCACTGCAAATCGTGTCAGCTTGTTGTTAGAACACGCAATTACAATGTAACCTTCTCACCCAATGTTTACTTTTGTAATATTTATATTATTTGCTAATTAATAACCTCCTCACCACTTCATTAACAACCACGTCTCATTTTGGAGGCTGTTACTGTCTTCCAGAGGTCGCATTTTCGGTCGTGCACACACACTTTGAGAGCCTTCCTGAATGAATGAAATACGCAGTTTTCCACCAAGGCGACCCGGGTGCTAAAATATAATTGGCTGAAGTGGCATTGGCCGTGTTAAAGGGACCAAAACAAAGACACGTTCCAGCACGTAACGCACATTTTGAAAACAGACTATCTGACTTCAGCATTGTTTTTCAGATAAACAAGAATGTTCACTTAGCATGTTTCCTAAATATCTGCAAACATATTAAGGTATTTTATGCTTTAGAAGAGTTAAAAACATACATACAGCACCTTTAATTCCTCCTTAGACTAATGAAGTGTATTTGTGATTCATTCATTCATTCATTTTCTTTTCGGCTTAGTCCCTTTATTAATCCGGGGTCGCCACAGCGGAATGAACCGCCAACTTATCCAGCATTTGTTTTACGCAGCGGATGCCCTTCCAGCCACAACCCATCTCTGGGAAACACATCCATACATTCTCATTCACACACATACACTACGGACAATTTAGCTTACCCAATTCACCTGTAGCGCATGTCTTTGGACTGTGGGGGAAACCGGAGCACCCGGAGGAAACCCACGCAACCACGGGGAGAACATGCAAACTCCAAACAGAAATGCCAACTGGCCCAGCCGGGGGTCGAACCAGCGACCTTCTTGCTGTGAGGCGAACTTGCTAACCACTAGGCCACCGTGGCGCCAGTGTATTTGTGATGAATGCAAAATAAGACATCATTAAATAAGGTACAAATATGGTTAATGCACATAATATACAAATACACTTTAATGAATATGTATTCTTAACCTTAATTCTCCGTGTACAAGCGGGTGCAGCCATTTGAACCTTTTTGGCTCGAGACTTCCGGTCTCATTCACCTCCATTCATTTTTAGACGTTTAAAAACAGCTGACATTTTCTAATTATATTATGCTGCTTTGTCTGTATAGTCATGAACACACTTGTTTGTAGAGCAAGTAGTTTGATTGTTTTCTGCCGTTTATTATTCCTAGTAATTTCTCCCATAGGCGACTGAATCAGAAGTTCTAAAAGTATGCAATGAAGAATAAGGTCAATAGACATGGGCTGCGTCCGAAACTGCCTACTACTCATTAGGTAATGCATTTGAATTTAAATGTACTGCTCGGCCGTTAGTAAAGTATGTTCTATACAGTATAAATGTGAAAAGTATGAATGGAATTCGGACATACTACATCCGCCATTTTGTCAAGGTCACGTGACCTACCTTCGTCAGTTGCGTCGCTTCACTCCCATTCATGAATTCTCTCGCGGGGCATCATGGGGTAGCGCAGCGTGCATGGGATTTGCACTTCAGAATCTCGCCGGAAGTAGTAGGTCATCCGGGCACTCTGAATACTCCGGGTTCTATGAATTCGGACACTACTCGGCTCGCATACTGATTTTAGCGTACTGTATAGTATGGAAGTATGCGGTTTCGGACGCAGTCATAGACATTTTCTTTTTGGACACTGTATACTGCAGGTTAACTATGTTTATATGCTGTGTACTGTCAAATACACAACTCCTTAACTTTTCTAATTTTGACTATAATGTAGTAATATTGTGCACAATTTTGTTATAGCAAGCAAAACCATGCTTCACCACTTCATTATAAATGTTGCATTTCATGTTGCATCCTGGAAACCTTGTAAAACTCTGAACCTGCTATATATATCACACCAATAAACTTCATCGATCAGATGTCAGGCCGATTGTTCCCCAAAGCTTTCCTTTCGTCCATGGCCGTTTAGAGCAAGGAGAGTGAATCATGCTCATGGTGGAAATGTAGCTGTTAGCTATTAGTGCCCCTATTATGCTGTTTTAAAGCTCCTTAATTTTGTTTTGGTGTCTAATACAATAGGTTCACACCCATCCGAAGTCAAATAGCACTTTCATATTTATATTTTGTTTGAAACCCTCCAAGGACAGACGAGCCTCGAGTTCTCCAGCCTCCAGCGACTAGACTGCAGCTAGAGCTGCGCACCGATGGATTACTCTTCAGTGTTTGAACTCTAAGTAGTGAATATTAAACAACACTTAACTGAACTGAACTCAGCTATATACTAGCTAATAATATACTAGCTAATAACTAAACTGACATTTTCAATTTACTATAACCTTCTATGTGAAGCTGCTTTGACACAATCCACATTGTAAAAGCGCTATACAAATAAAGGTGAATTGAATTGAATTGAATTGAAATGCTTGGTTTGAGAATCAGAGAATCAGTGTTTGGTTTGAGAACAGGTGCCCTGTGATGTGGCTCAGGATTACACGATTAGTTTTGAGTTGACAAAGCCAAAACAGTACATCAGTAGCAAACAGTCAGTCGCATGCTTTGAAACCAAGTTGTTGTTGTTGTTGACTTCTTGTGAAAGGGTCAAATGCAATTCATAGGTAAAGACTAAAGGGTTTAAAAATACAAAAGGATAAAAACATTTATGTCCATAAAGGAAAACTTTAAAGGGGCTTTATTAGTGCAAGTGAAGTTAGTTTAGTTGATAAATGGGTACTGTATGTAGCAGGTATACAGAAAACACACACACAAAAAAAGGTTAACAAAGAAAAAAGTGAGTGAGTGGAATGAGTATTGTCAAGTATGGTTACCCATACTCGAAATTGGTCCTCTGCTTTCAACCCATCCAAGTGCACACACAGAAGTGAAAAGTGAGAACACACACAGTGAGCAAATACCTGGAGCAGTGGGCAGCTATTGCTTCCAGAGAAAATAGGGGTTCGGTGCCTTGGTCAGGGGCATCTCAGCTGGGTATAGAAAATGGAGAGAGTGCAGTTAATTTACTTCCCCTACCTGCCAAGACCAGGAATCGAACCTGGAACCTTTTGATTCCAAAAACTCCCTAACCATTAGAATTAGAATGAATAATCCTCATTAAAATCAGACAGTTTTATCTTTAAACATGTTTTACTAGTGACCCTTTAATTGCAGCAAGAGAAATGGGAGAAGTGGCTTTATTGCGTCAGAGATGTTGCTGCGTTCAAGTCTTCCTAGGACGTTCCTACTTTTGAGTTGACACGTCATAATAACGACTTCAGGTGCAGCAAGTCACTTTCATCAGCACAAGATGCCTTTGTTATAAATCACAAGAAACCACATCAGGGTTTGTTAACTCTGGTTAGAGAAAAGAGCAAAGAATTCACAGCAATTGTGTTTTGTCACTGACAACTCATCTGTCTAATGTCTGTATATATTGGTATATATAATTCTCTATATAGATCAGTAGTTCGGCCATGTTTCTCACTGACATGCCCCAATTTGAAAATTTGGGCCTTAAAATATTTATAGTTTCCTACTTGAAATAACAATTTTGTGGTGGCGTTCATGATCAGTCAGTTCTAAAATGCAATTTGTTCGAAATGACTTTAATGCATCACGTGTCACGTGCTCTCAGCTGATTTGTGGAATCTGTGGTTATGAGCTCTAATCCAGAACAAGCCCTGCAGAGTAAGTTACAATGGCAAAAAAGAGCAATTAAAGCTGATTAAGTTACCTTAATGGTACTTAAAACCCAGAACTGTTGCAAAATAAACTGGACCTTAAAGAGCCCCTATTATGGGTTTTTGAAAATGAACTTCCATGCAGTGTGTAACACAGCACTAAGTGAAGTGAAATGTCCAGCTAAGGCTCAAATCTGAAAGTGCACAGTGTTTAAAACTATTGATTCATCTATAAAAGAGTCGACTCATTGTGGTTTGAATGAATCGCCAGTAACGAATCTTTAACTGTGTCGGCGTGACGCCGATACAGAACTCAAGCCCCGCCCATTTGTTGTGCATGAAGACCCGGGAATATTTAACCCCCCGGCCCGCCCACAAACACTGTAGAAAGAAAAAGAGATAGACAAACAATGTAGCAGATCCCGGTTGAATCAAGTCGCCTAGACGCTGTGCTCTGAACTGTGAGGGAAAGTTAATGTTAGGCCCAATCCCAATTCTATTTTTGTACCCCTACCCCTTCCCCTTCCCCTTGGCCCTCACTACCGAGGGTTAAGGGGAAGGGCTTCAAAACTTACCCCTAAGAATTGGGACAGCACTTCAACACCTGCACACGTCATCATATGTCATCGCGATCTCTTGCTTCATATGAGATCAGACGATCACGACTGCTGTAGTTGTTCCAGTAGTGTTATTTTTTGGTGTTTATCTTCAGGAAATCACTGAAGGCGTATATTATGTTATCATAACGATCTAATGTGGCAATAAGAGCGTAACTATACTGTGTATTTACACAGTGGCCATATTTATCTATGTAAACACACGAAAACAACATTAACATTATAGCAGACACTGTAAAAAACTCATTCCCAGCCACTAGACATTACTGACAGGGTATTCGAGTGTCATCGTGTGTCAGAATGTTGTGGGACTGCTGTACATGAGTTATGATTATGGATCATAGATGGAAAATAGTTCAGCTTTTGCCACTGTGTGCATTAATACCGAATGTGTGTCGTGGTTAAGAATAGAGCATATGCTGGTGTTTAACTGCACTGCTTTAATGAACTCCTGCATTGGGCTCACTCATACACTCTACACTCTGACTACTTCAAAACTGTGGATAAGACGTGGTGGACATTTCTTTCTGTTTCACGCTGAACGCAGTTGACCAATCTGCCTACAACCACGTGTACACCTATTCATTGTCTCCTACGTACTGCTGTCAACATTGCCAATTGTACATTGCTTTGTTTCTTTTTGGGAGTATGTTGTATGTTGTATTTGCACTGTCTGTATTTTGCACTGTCTGGAGCCAGCACCTAAGCTTTTCACTCATCATAGCACACGTGCTGCTGAAGATATGACAATAAAAGTGATTTGATTTGATTTGAATCACAACAGACTGGGTCATTGGACCAATCAGCGCATATTAGCATCGTGCTAAGGAGGGGTTTGGAAACAAATAAATCACTGAACGAATCTGATGCTGGGATAATTAGGTTAAAAAAGTGCATATTATAAGACAATGAAAGTGGTTTTTGATCTTGCATGCATACCAGACTGTAGTTGGAGACCTCCAAAACCAAAATATGACCTTTTTAATGCATAATATAGGCTCTTTAATTTAAAACTCAATCGCAATATGTTGAAAACTTTAACTAAACTCTTCCTAGCCTCATTTACAACTTCAGTTTTAAAGACCCATAGAAACTGACATGATGCAAATTTATTCCAAACATACACCTAGTGCATTGGCTTGAGCAACAGGTAAGATTGCAGTTACAAACAACTACAGGCAGTTCCGAATCAACTATTTGCTGATTTTTTTTTACATTCACAGTTACATTACATGATAGGTAATACAGTACATAGGGGGTGTAGCATGGGTAGCCTAGTAGGAGCACTTCAGCATTATTATAAATAAGAATCCGTCACAATAAAATGAATCTAACACAGGCTCATTGATGCTGTTGGAGTGCGCTCATTTACATGATGTAATTTTAATGACTTAGAGAATTAGAGAACAGGTGGCCGTGGATGTGCCTGAACTCTCTCTCTCTTTATCTATCTGTCGCTTTCCCTTTCTTTGTTTCTGGCTCCAATGGTGGATGATAGTGTTTGATAAACTCAACTGTTCAGAAAATCAAAATAGACAATTATGCAGCCAGGCAGAAAAAAAAAAACACACAAGTTCTGATCGCGCGACGACTGCCCCCTCCAAACGCATTTGCTATGAAGCTTAATAAAGGATTTCGCAGCAGGTACAAACAGCCTGCCGAGGAAAGCAGATGGGAGATGAAGGAAAGAGAAATGGAGCCTATTTAGTCCTCTTTTGGGGGTATATTCTACAAGAGAGACAGGCCTCATTTACCCAGCAAATATCAACAAACACAACAACCATCAAAGATCACTCTAGTAAGTGTGTGTGTGTGGGTTGATATCAGGTTTAAGGCTCTCAGCAGGTTACGCTGTTCCTCAGAATGAAGTGTTTTCATGCGTAACCTCTGCGAGCGCCGCAGCGTGTCTCTGCAGTCATCCAGGTGAAGAGAGTCTCGAAAAAACAAAATCTGGACTTCAATTCCCGGAACAGCTTCTTACTCGCAGCAGGACTGAAGCGCAGAGGTCTGTTCATCCATCTCTTTCTCTGCTCTGCTCTCTGCTATCACTTTTAGCCCCATCAGGCCTCTGTGGAGAACAGAAGCTCTTTGGAAATTGTGTGCACTTGAAGCATTTTTTTAAATGAAGAAATCGTTTTGATGCAACTTTTTATTTATTTGTTCTTAAAATATTACTTTGGACTTGTTTGCCTTTTTTATGATGGGACAGTATGTATTGACAAGGGACTGTAACTCGGAATCCCAACGTTGTGTATATATTGGCACTATATTGTATATCGGCCCCGTCAACCTGATATCCCCACATGTTTCTGGATTAACATCTACTCCTGTTTGTACTTACACTTTAAAAAATGGCGGTGATTTCAATGGTAGAAAACTGTAAAAATGCTACAATAATAATCCGTAACCTTAATATATACGCCAAAAAGTCAACCACAGCTGTCGTTTTTTTACCGTAAATTTTACAGATTTATTTTTTACATTGTAGATTTATTGTCCTTGTATATTTAAGTCCCTCACCTCACTTTGATCAATTCATTGTTTGTACAATGAACATGGTTTTATTCAGTTTAGTTCATTTGTAAATCTGTATTGTTTTATTCAAACACTTTGTTTGATGTTATCAAAGACTTTGTGTTTGTCTTTGTTGCTATTGAAACACTTTACAAAATTTGGAGTTTAAATATTAAAATTTTACCATGTTTATTTTATGTACATTTTAAGTTTTTGTTTCTGAATTATGTACTCTCATCTCACAATTTGGTCATTTTCCATCTAATTTCTGAGTTTACGTCCCATAATTTAGATTTTTTCCCCCTCTGAATTTTGAATGTCATCTCAAAACTGATTTTTCCTATGAATTCTGAGTTTATATCTTACGATTTTCCATTTCTTTACACATCTGTTACCTTGATCTGATTTTAGAAATGTCATACTCTCATTTATTTAGTAAAAAAAAAAAAATTGGTGTGCATTATTTTAAAGGGTGTGCATTATTTTCGTTGAAACGCACAGGTAGTTTCAGTCCGTTTTGATCACAGTTCGAAACAAATGCGCTTCTCCCAGACGCTTACAGTAACAATAGCAATTCACAATCGCTGCAAAATCCGCGGATGGGAAATCCGAAAAATTACTCATCAACTCTATTCTCAATACTCATCAACTATGCCACAAAATAAAGTTAAGAGTTTTTCAAGTGAGAATGTAGTTATGTTAAAGTCAAATCGACAGTTTATGTTTAAGGAAAAAAGCATCTTTAAAAATGTTGGAAGCTTCAGACGGTCAGCGGCAGCTTTATGTCGGACAGACCATCTCAAGACCCACCGCAGCATCTAATCTCTTGCATCTCTGTTGTTATATAATTATATATATAATTATATAATTATATAATTAATCGTAGCTTTATCTAACGGTCAGTCTTTGGACATTTGAACCTATTATTTGTTCCCAGTTTGTTTTTGGCAGATCGCAAAGTAAGTTTCATAATTAATTTATGAGCGTAAATAATGTAATATTACACTGATGCTGCGTGTTTGGCTGATTGCTTTTGTTTTAAAGAAGATAAATAAAGCAGAATGTTCTCCTACCTGTCCTGATATGCTTTTTTTAATTATGCAACAGCAGAGCTTTTTTAACAGCAGAGATTTCTGAAATAGACTTTTTTGCTTCAAAGACACTAGAATACACTTGAAAATGTGTATTTAATTGAAATGGTACCTTTTATAAGATTTGTATGTTTATTATGAAATGGAAATCGCGGAAATTCTGCTATATTGTAAGAAGAACAGCTTTCGCAGTATTAAAGGTAATGTTAAGACAGATGCTCCCTTATCAGAGAAGTGGTAGAAAGGAGACAAAAGAAACGTGTGACTGGGAATGTCTTATTTGTCCACCTGTCATCGGACTGATGAAATTGCATCTTAATAATATTAGCAGGTATAAACAGCATGCACATGTTCTCTCTATCTCTCTGTCAGCCTGTCACAGCTCATTTAGTGGAGGAACTAGAAAATCTAGCATGTAAAAACGGACAAAAATTCAGACAAATATTGTGCTGCAAAGAGAAACTATTTTAAACTTAGGCTTGCCGTGCATTAAAGGATTTTAATGCATTTCGCGGAGGTGACCGCTGCGTGTCGTCCTGTTGTGTGTGTTTTATATTAATATATAAAATGTTTTCCAATTCCTTATATCCTTACTGTGTATATTGAATATTTATTTGTCTACAAAAGAAAGCAAACAGGTTGTGGAGTAAAGCATGTTACAAGCGAGATGTTCAATTGGCTTATGTTGGAAAAATGCTAATTGTATTTTAGTTGAAAATCTTAACATCGTGTTGGGCTCTTGATAAGCTGATGCGTTATATGGAAAAAAAATATAGGAGGTATTTTTGAATTTTGTTAAAAATAAAGACATTAAAGGGTTTAGATATGTAAAGTTGTGTATAGGTACAAATGCATATGATGACTACAGTATTGCTTTTTTGTTTTAGTTCATCTATTTTTATTTATTTGCAACTTTTTACTGCTTGGGTTTTCTTTGTGAGGAATTGAAATGTGTTTTTACTAGGGCTGTCAATTTATTTAAAAGAATTAACTAATGAATATTTGTTTGTGAATAATCATGATTAATCACGAAAAGCCGTATTTATTACAGAAATAAAAACACAGGCATGTAAGTGCCATTTGAAATTTAAAACAATTAATGCCAATAACAAACAAAAATTATTTCCATGTTGGATTCTAAGTGAACTACAAAAAAATCCAAAATACAGGCATTGCAAATATGGAAATTGGAAAAAAAATAAAGTATTGAATACAAACAATTGTATTCATTGTAAAGTTGTTTTGCGAGTTGAGAACATTAATTATAAAGTAGAAACAATTTTGCTTAGTCCTCCTTAACATTTAGCCAGTTGCTAAGACAGTCCAGTCTATTGACATTATCGGGTGACAACACACACGCATGCACGCACACACACACACACACACACACACACACACAGACAGACAGAGAGAGAGAGCGTGCGCAGTACAGCGCACTCCCTTCAAATCATCACCACGCACAACTACGGTTCTTAAAGTATGGCTGTATTTCTCAAGCAAGGATTCTCATACAGCAACGTGAAGCAGACGCTTTACAAAAGTTGCGTGTAGGGGGGAAACTCGTCAAACTTAATGAAACATTTGAGGGCGCTTGGAATCAACTTAGAGAGGAATGGGCTGTCTTTGACAGCTTGCGACATCATCTGGCACTTTCACTGAGTACATTTACATGGATCCATATTATCCATATTATCCTTTATCCATATTCCTTTGCTCATTAAACATGCAGGGCCGGAGCAAGCTGAACTGGTGCTCTAGGTGAACGGTGATCACGCCGCCCTCAACCCGAAAGTGAAAAAGAAAGTGACCGGTTCGCGGATGACCGGGAGAACCGGGAGGGAGGGGGTAGGTGTCGCGGATTAAAGTGAGGACCGGGGGGTTCGCTCACTATTCTGCCGGCCAAGGCGGCCGCCTAGGTCGCCTCTATGGACGCGCCGGCCCTGAACACACGTCGGCCACAACAGGAAATAAAAAAAACTGCCACTGCATTAAATGCGTTAATTTTTTTTTCCCGTTAAATATTTCAAATTAATCGGCGTGCGTTAACACGCTAATTTTGACAGCCCCAGTTTTTACAAATCTTAAATTAAAACTCAAACATATGTTCTACAAAAATCATATGCTCATGTTTAATATCCTTATGCTCTTATCTAGGCTGTGAAATGCAGCTCATCCATCTAGTGACAGCGCTGAAGTGTGTCTTTAGTAGGGAACTGCGTGAAATGCATTGTCTTCTTAATATGAAACATCCGACACAAATTAATGCAATTAGCACAAATCCACACTGTGGATTGGCCATCTGAGAGGGACATCAGCTAAAGCCAAGAGCCAGAAGAAGCTCTGACCAATGGCAAAAATCCCAGGGTCTGAGCTCTGTTTAGACGATGGGAAAGAGCCAGACAGAAGAGTGGCGAGGAAGAAGAGATTTGCTGAACAGATGGTGGTGTGAAGAGCGTTTAGCCCTTAGTGTCTAATCACAGAAACAGCCAGTGCTCGGCGAGAGCTTGTGTTTGAAAAGTTGAAACGTTCAAGATGCCTTCTCAACGGTTGTCACATCTAATAATGAGGGCAGTGTTGATTTAGACAGGGAAATATTGATGAAAACATTTCCTGATTAGGGGTTGTTTTGTTTACTTGTTTTCTCAATGCTTTGCCAGTGGATTAAGCTCACTCAAACACATCCTATTTACATGACATATATCCACAAAATAAATCTGTTCTGTGTTTGATATGCTTGTGTTAATGTATCATTTTAATGATTCATACTTCTCCACTCTTAAAGGAGCCATAGACTAAAATCTGGATGTAATACACTGCAAAAAATGCTTATCTTGAAGTCCAAACATCTAAAAATGTATAAATCAAAAAGCATTTCTAGACAAGCAAAACATTGTCAAAATTATTGCCTTGTTTTAATAAAAAAATAAAGCAGAATTATCTTATGTCAAAGAAAAAAACAAGATTATTTTGCTTACCCCATTGGCAGACTATTTTGCTTGTTTTAAGGAAAAGCTCACTTCATTTTGGCATATTTCTTAAAGGTGCAGTATGTATGTTTGACACCCAGAGGTTGAACTAGGTATTGCACTCCTGGATCAAAACAAACGCAAGCACAGGTTGCCAGATTGAGGACAGGAGCGAGTGATTTAAACCGTGTTCTAAAGGAATATTCTCAATATTAAAGGAGTTTTTGTCCTAACCAACACCTCCTATTTATATATTAGAAACGGCTTCTATTTCTCACAGCTAAACAACAGAAAACTCTGACAATGATCACATCAGGTACACCTCATGTGCTTTATTTCAGTGTCTTTCAGTGTTAAATGCTTATAATGTGAGTTTGAATGCCATTTACATGACATTTATTGCCAAATACTGAAAGCAGCAGCAGATAGTTCACCTCAGACCTTGAAAAACTTTAGAACTTTACTCAGTGCAAACCAACACATCAGTAATTCAGCATGTACATGTAATGATGTTAAAGAGGGTTAATATGTATTAAATAGATTCTAAACCTTACAATTTCGTGAGTGAGTGCCTATTCTGTGCTTCTAAATGGCTGTATTTAAATTTCTGTTGTGTTTCGTCTGGTGCAAACAGCCTAATTGCTCATCACTGCGTATCTCGTCACAAAGCGTGTTGTTATGACACAGAGTTACAATGTAACCTGCTCATCTAATGTTTACGTTTGTAATACTTATATTACTTGCTAATTAATAACCTCATATGGAACTGAATCTGTCTTATTTCAGAGTCTGCTACTGTCCACCAGAGGTCGCATTTCGGTCACGGACACATGCTTTCAGAGCCTTTCTAAATGAATGAAACAAATGCGCTGTTTTCCACCAAGGCAACCCGCGGTGCTGAAAAATAAGTGGCTGAAGTGGCATTGGGCAGGTTAAAATCACCAAACAAATACAGCGTTCCGGCATGAAAAACAGATTTTCAAAGCAGAATATCTGACTTTTCAGATAAACAAGAATGTTCTCTGAGCATGTTTCTTAAATATCTGCAAACATATTATGGTATTTTTATGCTTAAGAAGAGTCAATAACTGACATACAGCGCCTTTAAAACCGCAATATTTTTGCTTGTTTAGAAAATGCTTCTTGATTTTTAGAATTTTTTTTTATTTTTTATTTTATTTTTTTAGATATTTGGACTAGAAACGAGACAAAAAATTCAAGTTAAAAAAGGTTTTTGCAATATAGGGGTTCAATTACACACAATGAGCCTCAAACACTATTCTTTCCTTGTTCTCATAAAAATCCTGTGAATGTAAAATCTCTGTGAAAAAGCAACAAAACACAGACTTTGACAATCTAATCAGCTGCTTTAATTAATATGCAG
>CAIGQQ010028693.1:108833-127992 GCA_903798035.1 Danio albolineatus | reverse complement strand
ATATGTGAATGGATTGTGGATGCCTGGGCTAAGGTATCTGCTTTAACTGTTGTTCGAGCTTTCGCGAAAGCCGGCATCATTGCTGAACAGGCACCTGGCGACGAGACTGACTCTGAGAATGATGAAACAGAACCCGGCATATTTAATGGCGAAACTGCCCAGCTGTTCAATTCAGACACAGAAGATGAGGACTTTGATGGATTTGTGGGAGAAGACTGATTAAGATAAAGACATAAAAGACAACGTGAGTGTATTGTTAAATAAATAGTACAATAAAGTTCAACTAAAATGATTTGCTTCCATTATTTTCTTGTAGATTGTATGTTTTAGCGTGCGCCTTATAATATGGTGCGCCTTATGTATGGGTTAAGTACAGAAATAGACCCCGTAAATGAGACTGCGGCTTATAATCCGGTGCGCCTTATGGTGCGGAAAATACGGTAATTTTTTTGTTGTCAGTTTTAGGCCAGAGGGAGGGCCGCAAATGGCCCGCGGGCCGGCAGTTTGAAACTCCTGTTGTACAGCATTTACAGTATTCCACTTTAAAAAAGCCCAGTAAGGTCTAACAGTGTAACATTTACTAATTTATTATTAAAATCCAAATTCTGGCTTGTTAACACTGGTTAATGTACACTACCTGACAAAAGGCTTCTCGCCCATGCAAGTTTTAGGAACAACAAATAATAACTTGGCTACTAGGTGAAGTTTATTTATAAACTAATTTCGAGAGGATCACGTGCAGATGATTGCTCGCAGCTGGTCCTGCATTATCCAATTTATGATTCACCTATCAGATGAGTCCTAAGCCACTATATATACCCTAAGTTCCATATCACAGTCATCTTCGTTTAGAAGGCTCTGTTTCAGCCAGCTACTGCTATCACCTCCACAATAACTATTTCAAGACCAGCAACTTCAACAACAACAGCATCATCATCATCATCATCATCATCATCATCAAAACCTTCCTCTTCAAATTGCATCACACAACGCATCCGCCGCGTCCTCAACCCAGCAAGACCACAGTCCAAAATTCGATCACCGTCCTCAAATTCCATCTTAACTCTCAAGACGCTGACAATTTAAGCCATTACAATGAAACCGGACCTTCACCGCTCTCCCAGCGGTTTACCCGCGGTAACGAACATCGCACTCTATAAGGGGAAGTCTCGCAAAAACAACTACTCTCTAGCAACGACTAAACATTCAATACATCTTTGAAAGAGGAGACGTGCATGACTAGAATGTCGAACTCACCTGTGGGCCTCCGCCTGTCCACAAATCCATGGCATCCTAGCAGTTTGAAATAGTTTGACTGCAAGCGTCCAGGCAATCCAATCCAAAAACCTAGTCCACAACATATCAACATCCACGAGATGCAACGTCATCATCCAAACCTGTCGCGGGAGCGCATTCAGTCTATGGAAGGCCGTTGGGGCCAAAACGTCTGCAACTATGGAAGGCCGTTGGAGCCAAAACGTCTGCAACTATGGAAGGCCGTTAGAGCCAAAACGTCTGCAACTATGGAAGGCCATTGGGGCCGAAACGTCTGCAACAAATGCGTTTATCAGTCAAGTGTCTAAAGACAAAAAAGGAAACAAACTTTCCGCTTGACTGCTATGAGTGGGAGAAGCACATTTCTGACAAATGGACTGATGTTTCACCATTTACTCTGTGTTAGAAATGGAGTAATGTTTCATCCATTAACCCCGCGTTAGACACATTTTGCTTTTAATCAAAATTCTATATCACTAAGGTGTTCAAAACTTCACTCCGCCAACACCTCACCAGTGGTGGAAAGAGTACTAAAAATTTGTACTCAATTACAAGTACTGTAACATTGCTGAAATTGTACTCAATTACAAGTAAAAGTACTGGTGTTAAAAAGTACTTAAGTAAAAATACAAATTACTCTTCATAAAAACTACTCAGAGTACAAATTACAAATTACTTTTTTCTAAACACACACACACACACACACACATTATATATATATATGTGTCACAAAAATTAAGTTGTAAGTCTTCTTACCATTGTGTTTTATACAACACTTTTGTAACTTTATAAACAGTATTAACTCATCCCAGTGTCATGGCATAACAAACAGCAGGGTTTCTACAGATATCATAATGTCAGACTTAAGACTTTTTAAGACCATTAAGTATTAACCTACATTACAATATCAAAAACACGCAAGAGAAAATGCAAAATCACAAAATTTGTGGTAAAATTAAATTATTTAAATTGAACAGTACTAAAAGAGAGGTTAGATGCACTATTGAACTACATCGCCTGGCGCCACATCACGCACCTCCGCTGACTGCGCGTACCTCGCGAAACAGACACCTTAAAGTCAAACGAATAAACAGAAGTAAGTTTCCAGAACTCATTCATTTTCTTGTCGGCTTAGTCCCTTTATTAATCCGGTGTCGCCACAGCGGAATTAACCACCAACTTATCCAGCATTTGTTTTACACAGCGGATGCCCTTCCAGCCGCAACCCATCTCTGGGAAACATCCATACATTCTTATTCACATACATACATTACAGACAATTTAGCCTACCCAATCGGAGATGCTGATGATTACGCTGCTGCGATTACACTATTGGATAGACATTTTGAAAGGAAACAAAGTCTTTTGCTGAAACGGCTGCAGTTCCGTCAGCGCGGCCAGCGCGCCGGTGAGTCGATTGCGCAATATGTTGCAGACTTGAGGGGGCTGGTTAAACCATGTGGTTTTGGTGCATTATCAGAGGAGATGATACGAGATCAGCTAATCAAGAAAACAAACAATACACTCGTGCGGGAGCGGTTGTTGTTGGAAGATGATAATCTCACTTTAGAGAAAGCTTTAATTCTGGCCTCACAAATTGAGTCTGCCGCACAGTGTGCTGCTAAATTAAATACATCACGTGACTCAAGTATAGACAGCGGTGGATTTATACAAGAATGCACACAAATCCACGGGGCAGAGGCAGATGTATCATCAAGTGCAGACATACAATATGCACAAACTCAATTTCAGCGACGATGTGGAAACTGTGGTTCTAATAGACACTCATCCCGGGCCCCGGTCTGCCCTGCATGGGGACAAACATGCCGACAATGTCAGAAGCTAAACCACTTTGCAAATTGTTGCCGTTCTGTTCCAGTTCAGTCTCCCACACAACAAAATTCACAAGCTAATGCAGCATCCCCTGCCATTATCCACTCAATAAATACAAATTCAGATTAAGGGTTTGCGTGGACTTAAGATCTGTAAACAAAGCAGTAATCCCCGATCGCTATCCTCTGCCATCAATCGAAGAGCTAACAACACATTTTCATGGCTCAACGATTTTTTCCAAACTCGACCTCCGTCAAGGCTATCTTCAGGTTCCCCTTCACCCAGATAGCAGACATCTAACTGCATTTGTTACACACATTGGTGTATTTCGTTATACAAGGATGCCATTCGGACTTAGTTCGGCCCCAAGTTGCTTTCAAAAAATCATGTCCACCATACTAGCTGGTGTCCCTGGCACTGCCATCTACCTTGACGACATCATTGTCCATGCCCCGAACACAGCGATACATGAACAGCGCTTAAAGGCTACTTTTGCTGCACTCAGTCAGCATAATTTAACACTTAACATAGAGAAGTGTTTATTTGCAGTACCAGAGGTTGACTTTGTTGGCTTTCATGTCTCAGCCAAGGGCCTCTCACCATTGCACTCTAATATCGAGGCTATTCTTCAGGTGCCAGAGCCTTCATCTACAGGAGAAGTTGCTTCGTTTCTGGGGATGACGACATACTATATGCGTTTCTTACCTCAGTCTTCAACTATCACATACCCTCTCCGCCAGCTGCTAAAAAAGGATGCTACATGGACCTGGTCTGCAGCTTGTTCTGAGGCAGTGCGCACACTCAAACAACTGTTGACCAGCCCCCCTGTCCTAGCACACTTCAGTCTTGACTGCCCCACACTAGTCACTTGTGATGCTTCCGCTAACGCTGCCGGTGCTGTTCTTTCACAATTACAGAATGGAATTGAACGGCCTGTGGCTTTTGCCTCTCGTGCATTCAGTAGTACTGAACAAAAGTACTCAACTGGGGAAAGGGGGGCTTTGGCTTGTGTATGGGCCTGTGAGCGCTGGCATGCCTATTTGTATGGCAGAAAATTCACCCTCCGAACTGACCACCAAGTCCTTAGTGCACTTATGTCTCCATCTGGGTCTGGTCACAAACCATTACACATGTACCGCTGGACTGACCGCCTCCAGCAGTATGACTTTACAGTACAATACACCTCAGGCAGAGATAATGTGGTAGCGGATTTGCTGTCCCGTTCTGTATCAAAACCTATTATCACCTGTCAGGTGGCAGAAGACAATGACTTTATTCAACTTGTACATGCTCCCCTGACAACTTTTGTGTCCTTGGAGGAACTCACAGAGGAATCTGCTGCTGATTCCACATTGTCTGCTGTTCGTGAGTATGTCCTGAATGGTTGGCCAGCTCAAGTTCCGACAGATGTACAGCCGTATGAACTGTCATGCTGGAACGACACATGCTTAGCTCGTGGACACTGTGCCATCATACCAGTCAAACTCAGAGGACGAGTGCTGGCCATGGCACATGAGGGCCACCTTGGCATTGTTAAACTAAAGCAGCGCTGTAGGGATCTTGTATGGTGGCCAGGACTGGATAAGCAAATTGAACAGCTCGTTCGGGACTGTGTTCCATGTCTTGTTAGTGGGAAAACAGGGCCCCCAATTCCACCGCCGCTAGGGTCTGTGGCTTGGCCAACTCGACCATGGGACCACATTCAACTAGATATCTGTGGAGAACTGCATGATGTGCCTCATCTTTCACGTTTCCTTGTGGTAGTTTATGACCTACATTCGAAGTGGCCTGAGGTTGCGTCTATAGGCTCTGTCACATCCAGTTCTATTATTGACTTTTTGGAGTTGGTTTTCGCCCGCTGGGGTCTGCCAAGGACCTTGACAACAGACAATGGCCCTCAACTAGTGTCTGCTGAGTTCGACAGCTATGTTCAAGGCAAAGGTATCAGACACATCCGAACATCTTACTATCATCCACAGTCAAATGGGGGCGTAGAGAGATTTAATCAATCTCTAAAAAATGGTCTGAGAGCCCACTTGGCACAAGGATGCTCTTTCAATGAAGCCTTGTCTCAGACTCTTACACTACAGAGCAGCTCAGCATGCCAGTACTGGGGTGTCACCAGCAAAACTTATGCTGATGAGAGAGCTAGAGTTACCCTCCCACTTCTCACAGTGGAAACCCTGTGGTAAAAGCCAGAGTACGCAAACAACAACTCACAGCACAGGGCAGATTTAATGCAAGGAAAAAGGCCTGCATTGCTAGGATTTCTTCAATGGACTGGGTGCGGGTTCAACAGCCACACCGAAAAAACAAACTACGTACTTTCTGGTCACAGCCACAGCAGGTACAAAAGCAGTTGGGTCCAGTCACATTCAAGCTAACAGATGGTTCTCGGTGGCATGCCAGTAGACTTAAGAAGGTACTGTGCCCTTCTAGTGCAGTCACACCGGGGAGCTCCCTCGCTCCCTGCTCAGTTCTTTATGTTCTTTGCCCCCATCTCTACCACCAGCTATAACATTGCAGGACAGGCCTGTTAGAGCACACATTCGGCCTGCTCGTTTCCAGGACTACTTAACATCCTTTCACACTTAGTTCACCGGGAGGGGAGGAGAAATGTTGCATATTTAGTTGAGCATTATCTTGAGTTTATTTAGAGTAATGTATTCATTATACAAGTTATAATTAAAGAGCGCATGTCACTTTAAGAGTTCGGAAAATATGTGATGACGTTGATGTTAGATGGGATCACGAGTTCTTGGCAGAGTGTGAGAGTGGCGAACAGAAAAGTTAAGGACAACAATAAAAGTATTAAAAGTTCTAGTACATTTTGTGTCATCTTTACGGACATAACAAGGGTGGCACAGTGGGTAGCACTCTCGCTTCACAGCAAGGTCAGTGGTTCGAGCCTCGGCTGGGTCAGTTAACGTTTCTGTGTGGAGTTTGCATGTTCTCCCCGTGGTTGCGCTGGTTTCCTCTGGGTGCTCCGGTTTCCCCCACAGTCCAAACACATGCGCTTCAGGTGAATTGGGTAAGCTAAATTGTCCGTAGTTGTGAATGAGAATGTATGGGTGTTTCCCAGTGATAGGTTGCAGCTGGAAGGGCATCTGCTGCGGAAAACATATGCTGGATAAGTTGGCGGTTCATTCCACTGTGGTGACCCCTGATTAATAAAGGAACTAAGCTGAGAAGAGAATGAATGATTATAAAGTTTTATGACTATTCAAGATTTTTTAAATCAAACTTTGAGGCTTCACTCACTTTTGTTCATATCTCGGACAGTTCTACATACTAAAGTTAAATATCAATGACAAGAGAAAATAAGTTGCTCTACAATTATATTCTTTATATGGCAAGAATAGAAGCAAAAAAAAAACTTTTTTATTTTTATTTTGCCCACCTAACAATTCACACATTACTGTCCGGCTTGTTTCTGTCCTCTACTTATAAGCTAAAAAGGGAATAATGGTCCAACAATCCTGTCCATTATCACCAATAAAGCCTAGAAATTGGGCATCAGTATACTGTAAACTAATTTTAGTTTGTAGCTGTTACATTGTTTTAACTTCAAAATTATACATCAGCGTAAAGCCTATAAATGGTGGAAAAACATATTGTGTAATATTAAAACTCATCCCTCAGGGTTTTCCAAACTTTTTAACAAAACACTTTCCTCCTTTCCATGGCTGTTGCAATTTCTAGCCAAGAATTATTGGTAATTTGGTTATCTCTATGATGATCACGCATGGTCAGATCGTTAAGATGTCTGTACAGTCGTACCTGTTTCAGACAAAATCTTTTCAAAGTGTTTCATATTCAACTCAAATCAAACGCGACGCCGAAATTATGTCACGCACACCCAAAGCGAACCTCCATAAACACAGTGATGACGTCACATTCGCCGTGCGCTGGGCTCAGTTACAGAAAAGCTGATTGGCTATTGCATGTTGGTCTCATTTTTAGTTGTAAAACAGCAAATTACATTAGGACTAGGGAAACATAGAACTACAACACCACGAAAACCAAGCAACAACAAAAAATTATTTAAATGAGCATTAATAATATCATGAAAAATATTTAAGACCTAGAACAGCGAATTTAGGACTTTATAAGTTCTAAAAACTAGATTTTAACATTTTAGACTTCAAGACCCGGGGGGAACCCTGCCGGATGGCCCAGCAGAGGGCAGGTTTCTTTCATTTATTTTATGCGCTTTTTGGATATGCACATAAAAACGGTTGTTGGAAACGCTGTGATGCGCATATGTATTGAAAATGTGTTTGAATGGACAAACCAGCAGGCTGTGCACATTGTAAAACATTTAAAGTGTTGTTTTGGTCATTCTAAAACGCCTTAACCATTTCAGTATTAGTGTTATTATAATATTAATGACCCCCAGAATTGTCAAGAGCATCTGTGCTCCGTGTCTCGCGCCTTCAAACGCCAGCGTGCGTTCACTGCGTGTCAGGATTGCCTTCTGAGGTGCAAGTCATTTATTAAATGAATATATTCACGCAACTTCTCCTTTACTTTTGACATTTGGCACCAGTTAATCAGAAAGTGGCGATTTTGTTCTCTTCGACTTATTGGACGGAAACGCTGCTTTATTCGCACGTATTTTATGCGATATTCCAGTTTTGCGCATACATTTAATTAGCATTTTTAGATTATAACATAGCCATTCACACTGCATCAGCACAGCTGCCCCCTTTCTTCCCTATGTACCTGTATGTGAATAGCTTCTCCGGGTGTGGCCATGGGCATTCATCCTCTGCTATTTCTTCCTCATTTCTGCGTTCTTCAGATTCATTATTGCTGTCTTGAATCTCCATATGTCAACCAATAACTTTGTGACTGATGATGGTCAGCTCACGTAAATCTGCAGTAGCCTGAACTTGTTTTTCGGTTCAAATAATGTACCAGGCTTTTCATTGGTCCGTTAAGATTAGATTTTTTTATTGGCTACCTAAGTCAGTGGTTGGAATATTAATTAAATCACAGTACTCTGTAACGAAGTGTGATTTTAAAAGTAACGAAGTAGATTACTCAGCTTAATTTGTACTTAAGTACAAGTAAAATTACAGACTTAAAATTATACTCATGAAAGTACAAATACTCTAAAAACGTACTTAATTACAGTAACGTGAGTAGTTGTAATTCGTTACTCCCACCTCTCACCTGCTCAGCCATCAAGAGGAACTTCCAGGACAACTAGCCAATGTCCCCAGCTCTCCATCCATCTGCCATACTGCAGGGGAACAAAGGCCCACCTCTACAATCCTTGCACATTGTGACAACAAGCTGTTATACCATGCATTAACAAAGGCGCTTCCATTCACAGTTGCCAATGCCCCTATTAAGACGCCTCTCATGGATACCAGCTAAAACAATTCATTATGTCTGCTGTACATGTACCATGTTTTATTTCATTTCTGATTTTCTCTTGTTTTTCAGAGACCCTGAGAGCTAGCTGCAGAAACTGACCCTCATCCAACCCATTACACTCCACATCCATTCTTAACACTTTCACGATATACAAAGGATACATTTCCACTCACAGAGCCCACACCCTTGATTTCAAATTCTCACTAGCCTTTTTGATTGAGAGTTTCCGAAGTAACACCATTTCAATCCACCCCACCATATCTGATCTAAATTTGCATGACAAAGAAATTTTCTTTCTTTATTAAGCAAGCAAACAGATCAATAGGCAAAGAACATTCTGTATATATTTTGATACCCACCCACCCCCAACAAACACACATGCACACACACACACACACACACACACACACACAAATTCCAAACCCCTTTTTTCTTACACTACAGGAGCACATTACCACCTTTCTTCCTTTCAACTTTTTCGCTCCAAACTTGAACTATCCCATAATTCTATTCACTCTCATTCACAACAGCTCTGACCCATTTAGAGGATGCCTGTAGTTTCAGTTGCTGCAGCAGCAACGTTCTAAACTAAGTCATATACACTTACAATTCCTAATACCACTATCATCACGCTTCCCCGCACTAATACAGCAGTAAATGCTTCTCCGGGAGTGCACATTGCCTCCATACTGACCCACTACACCTCTGCAACTGCAGAGACGTTTCACTGAGCTACTCTCAACCACTGCACCACTGCATCGTAGTGATGCTCTAGCTAAGCCCTTATTTGCTTTCATCTTTACATATCACTACCGTCAGTATTTAACATTCCCGCAGGAGCACTTTTAACGCTCCAATACCGAACACCACTACACATCTGCAACTGCAGAGATGCTCCGCTGAGCCACACTCACCTATATTGACTACCACTGCACCTCAGCAACAGCAGAGACTCTATGCCGAGCCTTACCCTCCCCCAGTAACACTGCCGCAGCAGTGACGCTCTGCCTGAGCTCACACACATCTTCATTTAGCCATTCACTACCGATACACTCCACAGCAGCTAAAACGCCTCCGCGGAAGCATACTTGCCTTCCAACATTGACTGCCACCGCACCTCTGCAACAGCAGAGACGCTCTGCTGAGCTTCATTTCCCCATTGCTCCACTGCCGCTGCAGTGACGCTCCGCTGAGCTCCATTTCTCCTCTGCACCACTGCCACAGCACTGACGCTCGGCCTGAGCTCACACACACTTCCATTTAACATACTGACACACTCTCCATCACAGCCACAGCAGTTTAAACGCCTCCGCGGAAGCGTATTTACCTGTTATTATTGACTTCCATTGCACCTCTGCAACTGTAGAGATGCCCCGCTTGGCTTAAATTCTCCTCTGCACCACTGACTTCCATTTGCACATCCGCAACTGCAGAGATGCACCGCTTTTCTCAATTCTCCTCTACACCGCTGACTTCCATTGCACCTCTGCAACTGTAGAGATGCTCCACTCAGCTAAAGTCTTCTCTGCAACTGTAGAGATGCTATGTTTAGCTTAAATTCCCCTCTGCACCACCGACTTCCATTGCACCTCTGCAACTGTAGAGATGCTCCACTCAGCTAAAATTCTTCTCTGCAAATGTAGAGATGCTACGCTTAGCTTAAATGCCCCTCTGCACCACTGACTTCCATTGCACCTCTGCAACTGTAGAGATGCTTCACTCAGTTAAAATTCTTCTCTGCACCTTTGCACCACCGATTTCCATGACACCTCTGCCACCGTAGAGATGCTATGTTTAGCCTAAATTTCCCTCTGCACCACCGACTTCCTTTGCAACTGTAGAGATGCTTCGCTTAGCTTAAATCCTATCGCACCTCTGTAGCAGCAGAGACGCTCCTCTGAGCTTATCCCGACATTCATCACAGTCATTTAAGAGTCTCTCTAGCAGAGTACATACATACTGCATTCAAATTATTACATCTGTCTCACTCGCCCGTCTGGTCATGGCAGTCAAACACTGCTACGGGAACACACATAGCATTCGCAACACTGGCTGCCAATACACCTCTTCAGTTGTAGCAGTCACTCTAACCTAATCCTTTCACAATCTGCACCAATTCCATCCTTGCTCCTGCAAACACTCTCTAGGTATCACTTTCCATTCAGCAGCCGGTTATGGCTTCATTCTTTATTGCCTTTTGGGGGGTTCTTAAACACGCGGCTGCTGTCCCGAGCTTATTAAGGCATCTTGGGGAGTTCTCGAGATCTACCTGAGCTCAAACTCTCCTCTCGCCTTGCGAACGGGAGGGAGCCCTGGGCTCGAGGATCTTATGAGCTCAGGGCTCTCTCCCGGGACAGCATGCCAAACAAGCTTTATAATCAATCATCAGCTAAGTGTGAACTCTTGAAGTGAAGTTTATTTATAAACTAATTTCGAGAGGATCACGTGCAGATGATTGCTCGCAGCTGGTCTTGCATTATCCAATTTAAGATTCACCTATCAGATGAGTCCTAAGCCATTATATATATATACCCTAAGTTCCATATCACAGCCATCTTCGTTTTGAAGAATCCCCCCTTCCACCCCTACTCCTCCTCCTTCCTAGATGGGTGGCACGGTGGCCCAGTGGTTAGCACTGTTGCCTCACAGCAAGAACATCACTGGTTCTACTCCTTACCAAGCCAGCTGATGTTTCTGTGTGGAGTTTGCATGTTCTCCCTGTGCTCACGTGGGTTTCTCCCGGGTTCTCCGGTTTCCTCCCACCGTCCAAAAACATGCAACTTAAGTTAATGGACTAACACAAATCGGCACCATAGACATGCTCTTAGTTAGTAGTTATCTTTTCATAGCGATCACTATCTGTTCATCAGCTACTCGCAGGGGAGTTCTCGAGATCTACCGGAGCTGAAACTCTCCTCTCGCCTTGCGAACGGGAGGGAGCCCTGGGCTTGAGGATCTTATGAGCTCAGGGCTCTCTCCCGGGACAGCATGCCAAACAAGCTTTATAATCAATCATCAGCTAAGTGTGAACTCTTGAATTGATCATAATGTTCATGTCTGGTGACTGGGATGGCCAATCCTGGAGCATCTGGACTTTCTTTGCTTTTAGGAACTTTATGTGAAGGCTGAAGGAGAAGGAGAGCTATCCTGCTGAAGAATTTGCCCTCACCTGTGTTTTTTAATGTAATGGGTAGCACGAATGTCTTGATACCTCAGGCTGTTGATGTTGCCATCCACTCTGCAGATCTTTTGCACACTCCCATACTGAATGTAACAATTTTTTTCATTAACAAAGAATGAATAAACACAGTAGTAAATGTATTGTTTGTTTTAGCAATAAAATACATTAATTAACATTAATTAATGTAATCTTATTGTGAAGTGTTACTGATTTTTTTTTTCTTCTTGCAGTCTAGCTGTATTACAGGCTTCATCACACAGTTTATGCTTTTGGACTCTCAAGATGTTTTTTTTTTTTTTTTGCAAAGAAGAGTGACACTCAGAAATGTCAGTTCACACATTATAAAGACAACAATTATGATATCATATCGATGCTAAATATCACACAGCTCTACACTATTCATTTTTTATTTCAGTATTTAGCAAATGTTTGTCAAAAAAGAAAAGCCCCTTTATCCTGAAAGACTTACAAGACTGATGTTCCAGAGAGAAAACTGTAATTAGGTTGTGTTACTTAAGGGAGCAGAGGTGATAAAAATGTTGTGATCTTTGTCTTGATAGTGGATAAATCTTTAAGGTCAGACATGCAAACCACTGATTCCCACCTTAATCTATATAATATGTAACCCCTATAGTTTTGATTTTAAGGCCCCATTTCATGGTGGCTGAGAGAGCTAAATGTGCTGTAATATAAGAAAACACATGCAATTACAAACTACGCTCGCAAATTAAGGAAAGATCTTCTTCCATATGACAGCAAATGTGCTGCAAATCCTCACAACGTGCTGCATTTTTCCACAATGAAACAAATTAAGAAAACATACTGCATTTTCTCACAATGCAAACAATTTACGAAAACACCTGCATTTTCTTACAACACTTGCAAAAACATCGGAACACAATGGAAATGTTTTAAGGGGACCCAAAAATGTGAAGGACACTGCTGTGCCATGACTATTGCTCAGTGAAGTTGTAGGTGATCTTTGAAAGGTGAGTTTTTTTGTTTGTTTATTTTAACATGGTGATTCCCTAGTCTTTTGTATTTTATTAGCCTAAATAACCATAAAATAACCAAAATAACCATAAATAATCATAACTCTTAATAGCCGGGTCCATCATGTTTAAAGGGGTGGTCCACTACAATGTCATATTTTAAACTTTAGTTGATGTGTAATGTAGCTGTGTGAACATAAACAACATCTCTGAAAGTAAGATGCTCAAAGTTCAATGCAAAGGAAGACATTAGCTTTTACAGAGTTAGCTTAGCAGATTACAGTGAACAAAGGGTAGTGAGATCACAGGGGCCTCCAGCTATGTGCATTCACCACAAGCATACACCCTGTGCAGTGAAAGGGCGTGGCTAGAGGCGCTGTAATGTTATAGCAGAGAAAGCCAAAATGCTGTCCAAATGCTGCTACGTATGTCCACAGAGTGTGTATTTTTCTTTATTTGGGCTTCTAAAGGACACGACACAAAGAGAGATGTGCTTACAGTTTAATTTAAATTATGTTCCACAGAATTGTAAAAAATGTACATAGCTGGCATTTGACAAAGGACAGCTTTAAGAACCTCTCCCTGTTCAACAGACTAAGCTGTGGATTGTGAGCCACATAGTGCAAGTATTTTTATTTGTTAAAATTGATCAAGTACATGCACAGCTTCTAGTTAACAGTATGTTGTAGCGAGGACGTAAACAACAATGTAAACAACAGGAAATGCTGTTTGGCACCGTTAACAGTTTAGCTACAAATTCATATTTATCTGTCAAACCGCTGTAAACAGCCACAATCTTTACCAGAGCTGCAGTCTTTCTCTATGTCTCTGTCTCAAATAACGCGCAAAAGATATGTGAACATTTTAAATTACTTACACATGCTTATTCTGAATATATGTGAAAAACACTTGTCAGATTTTAGTCAAACACATTTGATTGGATTGCTTTTGTAGTGTAAATTCTCATGTAATTGCCCAAAAAAGACAATTTCCTCACCCTTTACTCACACTGTAAATGGTGTGGTGTTTGTAAACTTTTATGTATTTCTTTATTCTGTTGAGCACGAAGCAACATCGTTTTGTTCTTATTGGTGAATTTTCACCAGGGGTTTACGTAACAGAATTTACATGAGAATGAGTAAGCAATAGTGTTTGATGCTTTGTTATGTCATTTCAATCTACTGTACTTTGATTATTCAGCTATGCTTAAATATATTCAGATTTTTATTATATGACACATTATACAGCCACAAAAGAGAAACTACCATCTATCTAGTGACCTAGCATGTGACATATACAATTTCTCATACAATATATTGTTTCAAACTATTAAAAATGTCAACATAGGTTGTTAAATGAATAGGTTGTTGAACAGAATCAAGCACTAAAAGCTCTGATTAATGCAATCTGAAAGCGTAAATAAAGATGAAACACAAACAAGGCAACTGTTCATGAACTAATACGATTTATTAACTGATATTTACGTTTGGTCACACTTTATTTTGATGGTCCGTCTGTTGAATTGAAGTTACATTGCAACTAATTGTCATTAGATTATAAGTAGACTGTTAGGCTGGGGTTAGGGTTGGGGTTAGTGTAAGTTGACATGTACTTGCAAAGTTTCTTATAGTCAGTTAAATGTCTGTTGAATGTCAGTATCAACAGATTTTAAGAAGACAGTCTACTAATACTCAAATGGACCATCGAAATAAAGAGTTACCTTACATTCTTTCATGTAATTTGTTCAAAATGGCAGATGGATGGATCTCTGAATTGTTCACTCAGATGATTAATTTAAAAATACATTTTTGGCCCTAAACAAATAAAATGTTTTTTATTAATTAAAACACTTGATTCAATACTTTTGTAATGTCTGCATGAACATTTTAAGCACAAACATTTTACTGTAATGGAAAAAAAATAGCCACGATTCATTTAAAGATATTGTAGTTTTAAACATAAATGGTCTGGGTTTGGAATGGTATCAGGTTGAGTAAACAACACTGCATTTTCCTGCGCATAAATAATGTAATTCAGTTAGTGAACTCAAGCTGAAGTGAACTTGGGTTCTGCAGCAGGACAATGATCCAAAGCACTCCAGCAAGTCCGCTTTTGAATCCTGAAGAAAAACAGAAGACTTTGGAGTGGCCTAGTCAAAGGACCTCCTAAGGTCCGGACCTAAACTTTATTTTACCCCAGTAGCTTCTGCATTAGCCTGCTAATCCTGACTGGCACCTGCACATAAACAGCTTTTCGTCTGGTTTTACGCTTAAACAACTAACTGAATGCTGGAGTCTATTTAACTGATTATATTTTAATTACATTACAACATCAATGCTGTAAAAGAAACCAGCTAAAATTGAAAAAAGTCCCATTAACCATTCACAGGAAGTTGATCGATATGGGAACAAACACTAGCTGTACAAATACTGCATTGTGTTTCCATGAGTCTAGTTTCAATCTTGCAAAACTACCATTATTATCAGACTGACATGATCCACACTCGATGTAAACACACTCAATGACAAAACTCAGTGATTAAAAAATTTTACTTAAGTGTTAATAAACAGAAAACACCAGATAATCACAAACTATGGCAACTGTTCATTAACTAATAGTTTCATAACTGTATACGTACTGTATACGTATATACATTCATTCAAGTGATTTGTTTAAAATGGCCGATGAATGGATCTCTGAATCATTGACTCGTTCATGACTCATTTATGAATCATTCATGATTCTTTCAAAACCAATTTTAATCTAGAATTATACAAATAAACAGATCATGGATTTAACAACTTGATTCATATAAATGAACTTTTTTTAAGCATGAAAGTTTTACTCTAATGAACTATAATGGACCACTTGAGGGACAATAATTATTTTATTTCAAAATATCTTTTTTAATTTGCACATCCAATATTTCAATGTGAACACACTTATACTAATTATACAACAAAATGCCATAGAGTAGTTATTATACTATACATACCACAAAATAATGTAGAATAGTGCAAAAGTATGAGATTCGGGACACACAAAATAAATCTTTACAGACCATTTCCTGACTCTCAAGTAGTTCCAAAGCTTTATGAGTTATGTTAAACACAATATTATGTTGGAAAATATTAATTGACATCAACAGTATGAAAAATATACTATTTTTTTTGGACCATTCTTTGAAATATCTTCTTTTGTTTTCAACAGAAAAAAGTAACTCAAACGTCTTTCAACAAACTGACAAAATGATGATGGAAGTTTCCTTTTTGGAAAAACTGTCCCCTTAAGTTACAGATAAACCCATCCTTTAATATGTTAGATCTGGAATAGTCCACTGGTTTCATTAGTGTGCTTGAGACTTAACAGCATTTCTCAAACCTGACAACACCTCTGGGCTTTCAGAAGCTCATATTGCTTGGTAAACGTTAGTGGTTCACACATGGCACATCTACCTTCAGAAAGAGACAAAGACACACCTCACGACTCAATCCATCAGTGTCCGCTCGGCCTTCGTGCGCTGATATTTCCCAGAGGAGAACGCAGAAAACACAGAGCAATTTAAGCGCTAAAACTGTCATACACGTAGGCAGCAAAACTATGGCTCTGCTACAGATGCAGCTTTCCTCTTCTGATCTGCCGTTCCCTGTGTTTCAAACAGAGGGGCAAGGGCTGGTGTTTTTTTTTTTTTTTTGGCCTGTGGATCAGAGTCTGACAGACATGTGGCTTTGACAGGGTCACCTCAAAAAGATGACCGCATTTCATTCCAGCCTCCGCTTTCTGATCTGACATGCGATAAGATGTCCTCTAAGGAGAGAGACAGAGAGGCCGACCATGGTAAAAGCAGTCATTCGTTGCTCAGTCAAATCAAAATCTATACAATCTTGCTATTTCTCAGCTTCTCAGTTCTCTGATCCCAAAAAACAATTAAATAATGAATCATTTGTGTATGGAAAAAAGTCCAATTAATTTACATTTAAAGGGCACATATTTTATCCCTTTTTTTAACATTGAAGAAGGTCGCTGGTTCGAGTCTCGGCTGGGTCAGTTGGCATTTCTGTGTGGAGTTTGTATGTTCTCCCCGAGTTGGCGTGTGTTTCATCTGGGTGCTCCGGTTTTCCCCACAGTCTAAAGACATGCGCTATAAGTAAATTGGGTAAGCTAAATTGTCCATAGTGTATGTGTGTGAATGAGAATAAGTGCATCCGCTGCGTAAAACATGTCCTGGTTAAGTTGGTGGTTCATTCCACTGTGGCAACCCCCGATTAAGCCGAAAAGAAAATGAATGAATAATAATTTACATATAAGTAAGATTTAATGTTTTTACAATAAAAAAATATATATTATTAACTTACAAAATAACACACAGAAATTATTATTTACATTTATCGTACAATTAAACATTTACATTGAAATGTCGACATGCTTTATTATTTAAAATACGTAAAATTATACTAGTTTTACAAATTTATATTCCATTAATAAAAGATTTATTAAAATTATATATACAATTATTTATATACATATACATATTTAAAAAAATAATTCATACTTTTAAAATACCTATTTTAGAAAGTCATAAATCATATCATGGGCGTCACGGTGATGCAGTGGTTAGCAAGATCCACTCACAGCAAGAAGGTCGCTGGTTCGAACCTCGGCTGGGCCAGTTGGCATTTCTGTGTAGAGTTTGCATGTTCTCCTTGTGTTCGCGTGGGTTTCCTTTAAGTGTTCTGGTTTCCCCCACAAGTCCAAAGACATGTGGTATAGGTGAATTGGGTAAGCTAAATTATCCAGATTGTATGTGTGTGAATGAGTGTGTATGGATTTTTCCCAGTGATGGGTTGCAGCTGGAAGGGAATCCCCTGCATAAAAACGTATGCTGGATAAGTTGACGGTTGAATAATAAAGGGACTAAGCCGAAAAGAAAATGAATGAATGAATGAATGAATGAATCAATCATATCATTGTGAATAATGCTGCTTTGAAAGCATTCATACATTTAAAACATAAAACAAAGTCAGATGGACTCCCACTATTTGTTTAGTTAGCTGGACAGCCGTCTGATCTGGTTTATTATTCTGAGACGAGTGAACGGAAAAAGAAAAGTTCTTAATTTAGCCAACCGCTATTTCATTATTCCATCAAATGGCAGGTTAATCATTAATTAACCTGCATTATCAGGTATGTGTGTGTTTGCAGTAATGTGTGTGTGTGCTCTTGCACTCGCGGTTTAATTTGGGATGACTCACCCACTTTCCACCTTCGTCTGCAAGAGTGCAGCAACCTCCACCCTTCCTTCACAAGAAGATCACGAACCCACACCCACACAAGCCTGCGCCGGGACGCATCGTGATCAAACACACCAAACACACTCCTCTTCCACGGGGAGAACAAAGCGCAGCAGCGCATGATTGTCTGTGGCACTATAAAGTCTAACTGTCTTCTCCATCCGCCATCACATACATCTATGAACCCGAAGCAGAACAAACTCCGCTGAATCTTCTATGACATTTCACAATGTAGGCACCGTTACATAATCCTCACATGAATAATATATAACAGCAGTGTGTGCATGCCCGTTTGAAGTGTACAGTACGCGGCGAAAAGACAAAGGAAGCTTCTTTAATAATCCCGCAATAAAAACCCATCAAAACCCCAAGCCTTGAAAAGAAGACGAGTTTTTGAAGCATTTGTTTCCGGATGATTCTTCTACCTCATGTTTATGCATGCATGTCGGACAAGAAGTTTCTCTGATGGGGTAGGAAAAAAGGCAACTTTTGAGTTACAAAAACGTACATTTATTAATGGTAGAGTTTGTATGAGGGCCGCAGGCTTGACATTTCTGCTTTAAAACACGTATGGATGGTCTGCATCATAGAATTCTGAAGAAAACACTACTGGTTGGTCCTGCAGTCAACAAATGATTGGCAAAAATTGTATATAGTGATGCCCTTACAATTGGACAATGGAAGTAAATTGGTCTATTGTTGTGGCATGCAGAAGTAAAAAAAAACAAAAAAACACTGAAATTCTAATAAAACTGCTTTACATCAGCTCTTTATAAATATGCAATAACAATACGAAGCGTAAAAATAATTAAGGGGACCTAAATAAAATTTTGGGCTGAAACTGAAATTGAAAATTGTAGATGCACCTGACTGAAAAGCAAAACTGAAAATATTAAAATTAGTAATATTTATTTATTTATTTATTTATTTATTTATAACATTATTAATACGGTGAAGCAAAAAAAAGACCATAGAATACACAAGACGTTTCACTCTTATAGTTTTAAATGAGGAGAAATGTAACAGTCAATATGGATTGGCGCCGTCATCGGAAGGCGCCGAGAATGGCAGCCTCGGTGCGAAGCTCCCCAGCTGTTGCAATGTTTTTGTTTGTTTTTCCTGTTTTGTGTTCATCCAACATGATCAGTTATACCAGGGATGAGCTGCTGAACATTCTGCAGTGCACACCAATTGATCACCAG
>CAIGQQ010028693.1:93827-108433 GCA_903798035.1 Danio albolineatus | reverse complement strand
TGCATCTCTGTTTAATGTCTATTGTCTTCTTTTATAATATTTATTCTGTGTTGTCACTTGTCACTTTATGTACACTGGAAGCTTCTGTAGCCAAAGCAAATTCCTTGTGTGTGTGAAGCACACTTGGCAATAAAATTGATTCTGATTCTGATTCTGATTCTGATGGATGGTCTATTGAAGGAAGCCCTGCCCTCTAGTTAAGGAGCCAATCAATGATTGCTAAGGAATGCTAAAGTTTCTGCAGCTTCAAAATTCAAAATTTACTTCAAAATACCAGCATATTGAGAGGAGGATAATGCTTAACACGTAAGTTATTCATTCTTATGGTAGTTACATATTGTGACTGACAGTGTAATGTCAATTGCACGCTCCAGAAGGTGACATAAAGAAGGTTAATGTTGAGAACTTGTGCGTATTAGCTTGGGCAACCACAAACAAATGCAGTTTTTTGTCTTTATTCAAAAGTATAGAAACAAAATTTATCAGTAGTCAGTTGTTGCTCAATTTTATTGGTGATTTTAAATCTGAAATTTAATCATAAGCTTGGCAAACATTCATTCATTCTTCTTTGGCTCAGTTTTTTTTTCTTCTTCAGGGGTCGCCACAGCAGAATGAACTGCCAACTTCTTCAGCATATATTTAACACAGCGGATGCCCATTCAGCTGCAACCCAATGCTGGGAAACACCCATACACTCTCAAGTTCACACACACTACGGCGAATTTAGTTTATTCAATTTACCCACAGCACATGTCTTTGGACTGTAGGAGAAACCGGAGCATCCGGAAAAAAACTTAAATGTTTCCCCATTGAAAGAGATAGGGCTACCAAGTGAAATAACTTTGCTTAAAAGGACTTTGCAACAAACTGCACTTGCTCGACACAAGCCAATGAAATGACTGGGTTTCATAGTGCGGCGCTTTCTGCGTTTGTTGTGAGAGGCATCACATGCAGTCATGCAATCATGCAGTGAGTTTGGCTGGAGGGAGAGTTTAACCTGCCTGCTGACCATTGCTGGTTATTTGGACCAATTATTGTAAACAGCCAATTATTGTAGGGTTGAAACGAGGAGAAAAGTTTTTTTAAAGTTGCATTTATGTCTATATTTACTGCTGCTTTAGGATTTTATGTTGCCATGGCAACAAAGTTGGGAAACTGAATATGAGTGTACACAGAGCAGTGTAGTAAGTGTTTTCCTTTCCTCAGTGAAACCATGTTAACAAGAACTCTGTTTATGTCTTGTGGCTGCAGTCAAGAAGTGAACATTTTAACATTTGCAAATTGGCCAACATTACACCACAAGTGCTGACGGCAGAGCTCAACATTCTTTCAACCCAGAATATTACTATTAAACAGCAGGCAGTAAGGTGCTGTACTTTGACACTGATATTTAATGGGGACATATCATGAAAAGGTGACTTTATACATAAATGATTGTTATAATTGTGTCCCCTTTGCTACCAACCAAGAAAATTAACCATTCTGATTTCCCCCACACTAGTGACATAGGAAGGAGATCAAATTATATATCACAAACCTTTAACCTGCATGTTTTCAACCACAGTGCCGCTGCAGCACTTCGATACTTCAGCTTACTCACTGCAAGTTTTATGATGTCTGCACCTGAAAAGAACTTATAATATTCAGTTGTTGGATGAACCAACAAACATAAGAGTCTTTGTACATTGAAAAAAATCATTCATTGGTTTTATAAAAATATTTTTAGGTAAGTGGTTGCAAACAATTTATATGGACTGAATTTAAACAAACTAAATTTGTTAGAATATTTCTAAATTTGATTCGTTTGTTTAAATTCAGCCCATAATTTTTTTTTTGTAAATATAATGAATAATTTTTTTTCAGTGTAGACTTCCAACATCTCAGTGACTGACGACATTGTTGAATTGGAAAAGTGCTGAACAATTGCAGTTGACTTCAGCACTTTTAAAATATATTTTGTACAAATATATAAAAATTGCAGTTGACTTTTATATATTTGTACAAAATATATTTTATGCTGGACTACTTTATCAAAGAGAGTCAGTTCAACACTGCTTCTAAAGAATGGATCAATACCAGCATTTACTGCTCTAAATTGTTGCTCTAAATGTCAAGTGCTGCTTTATATTTTGAGAATGTTTCAGCATTTACTTCTGACTGTGCTTGTTAACATGCTGTATTGCTAATATGGCTAAAGTTACTACTGTCGTCAGTGTGATTCATGTAAAGTCCAGCACATCAGAACAGAGCCAAAAGTCATGCTAGTCGATTAGTTTAATCAACTTTATTCCACAACAACTACATAAATTCATCCACCAACCATTCAGAAACGTTCTGTTTAATCTCCACTGAAAAATTTGATTTACTACATTGGTTTAGGCTAAGTGGTTGCAGACAATTTATATGGGCTGAATTTAAACAAATTAAATGTAGTATGTTCAACTTAATTAGTTTGTTTAAATTCATTGTTTGCAACCACTTACCCTAAACCAATGTAGTAGATCTAATGAATCTTTTTTTCAGTATAGAAGTTATAACCTCTTCCTCTGCATCATTGTCTGACTTTAAGCAGCAGCTCATTTGCATTTAAAGGAACACACAAAAAAAACTGCATGTTTTTGTTCACACCCAAATAGGGGCAAATTTGACAAGCTAATATAAACGACCTTTGGGGTAGTTTTAACCCTGGCTTATTCTGAAAACGTAGTTGACCCACCCACACACTCCCCTAAACCTAACCAACAATTTTCAAAAGCAATCCAGAAAAAAAGAAAAGCCCCCGTCTCATTTTTACTACGTTTTCAGATTTTACCACATTCTCACCCTGTTATTTACTGATTTATTTAATTTTTTGGATTCTGTTTTTTTCTTACCTGCGTTCTGGTGGTCAGTTCTTCTCTACATCTCAAATCCGCTGATGAACATGGCGAGCTAACGAGACAAACTAGTTGCAGCGCGAAAGTCATCCACGTGGAGGTAAGCAGCCAGCTGGTAAGCGTGAAAAGGAACGCCGTCATACCGCCCCGTATCGTTTGTTTAAAAAATGAAATGCAGCCATACGTACCTCTGGCTACATAATGTGCGGTCTCCAGAAACATACATAGGTCTACGTTTTCACAATGAACCTGTGTTGGGTAGTTTAAGCTAAAACCTCACAGACACATTCTGGGGACCCCAGAGATTTATGATTTAAATCTTATAAAGAAAAGGGGGCAAAACATATCCTCTGGAAGACACAGTAGCTGTAAATATCCCACAATGTTTATTTGTAACTGGGTTCGAGCAGAAAAAAGCACAGGTGGTCATTTATTTGTCTGATTGTCTCTGTGTGTTTGTTACAGTAGATAAACGAGTCTCTCTCTCAGAGGTGTTCACATGCGGTCATGAACTATGGAGGGCGGCAGTGAAATGAAGCGGTGCAATCGCAGGTTAATGGTGCACTCATTGATTTTATGCTGCTTGAAAGCCATGGCAGATTTACACCTGACAGAGTTATGAAAAATGTACTCCCGAGTGAATCTGACCAACCGCCCATCTTTCCTTAAACCTGTTTCTCACTCTGGATAGGAGCTGCACTATGAGACTGGAATCACAGTGACTAAAGCTTTGCTTATGTGTGATGATACATCATAATATATGCAGTAAAGACTTAAATAGTTGTATTTTCTATCAGCATTTGATAAATCTTTGAATGAGTGATCTTTGGGAGAGTTAATATGGATTTAAATATATGGAAAAGCTAGACTAATTAACAAAACCATTACAGTAAAAAAGCATGAACGTTCAAATGTTATTTAAATCATTAAGTCAGACATAATATAACTGTAAATTGTAATTATTGTCAACTTGATAACCGTACACACACAAAGTGAAGTATGAGCTGCTTATACATGTGCTTCGAATCATTTTTCATTCATTCATTTTCTTTTCTGCTTAGTCCTTTTATTCATCAGGGGTCGCCACAGTGGAAGGAACTGACAACTATTCCAGCATATGTTTTATGCAGCGCATGCCTAACCAGCTGCAACCCAGTACTGGGAAACTCACATACACACTCACATTCACACATACAGTACACTATGGCCAATAGTTTTTTTTTACTCTATTCACCTATAGTGCATGTCTTTAGACTGTGGGGGAAACCAGAGCACCTGGAGGAAACACACACGCATACTGGAAGAACATACAAACTCCACACAGAAATGCAAATGTCCCAGCCGGGACTTGAGCCAGCAACCTTCATGCTGTTAGGCGACAGTGCTAACCACTGAGCCACCTGAATAATTTGGTAAAGCTTTCTTTTACGACCCACAAAGTACTGCGTAAGTACAGTGAAATAATGGTGTACTTTTCTGTACGTATAGTATAAGTATAATGAACATTCGTGTGAGGGAACAAACTGCAATGCTTGGGTAATAAGGGGCTTACAACCAGATATGCAACACGCAAAGTGCCGCGTAAGTATATTGATTTTACAGTGTACTTTTCTATAAAGTGCAAAGGAACAAACAGGTAATGTTTGGGTAATAAGGGGGTAACAACCAGATATGTAATGCTTGGGTAATAAGGGGCTTACAACCAGATATGCAACACGCAAAAGTATCGTGTAAGTATATTGATTTTGGGTGTTTCCTGGTGATGGGTTGCAACTGGAAGGGTATCCACTGCATAAAACATATAATGAATAAGTTGGTGGTTCATTCCGCTGTGGCAACCCCTGATAAATAAAGAGACAAGGCAGAAAAGAAAATGAATGAATGAATGAATGAATGAATGAATGTTTATTTGTACCACCGTTGTCTTGTTCTTTGTTGCCACCTTGTGACTGAATAATAAGTAGATTAGTGTAGGCCACATTGTAGCATAGTGTAGCAAGTAGCCATGTAATAAGCAGGATAATGTACATCTAGGCAGATGATTTCGCTGAATAAATCCATTGAATAATTCTCTTCAGTCGAATAAGCTTGTCGGGAGAACAACTGCATAGATGTACATTATCCCCTACATAATACGAACATGTTATCCAACATCAATTTATAGGCCTTTTTTTTAAGTATTAGCTCATGCACTATTTAGTCTTGCTAAACACAATTTTAAACAAACAATAACAATCTGTTTATATGCTGAAGCTGCAGTTTTTTGTTATCTTTTGCTTCAAATGCTTGAAAAATACAGAGCAAAATACATTTACACTGTAAGTACTGTAAAGAAGTCAAGTCAACAAGGCTTTTAAAGGTTCCAAAAAAAACCTTTAGGCTTCCCTAAACCAACTGTTACAACTAAAAATTGAAATATTTTACAATGTACATGTCCTATTCACTATGAGAACATTCAGTTAGCGGAATGTTGGCTAAAAAGTATTTGTGGGTTAGCTAGACAAAAAAACACAACAAAGGCATCAAGACTAGTAAAAATAAGTTGTTTGAACAATTGTTGACTTTAACTGACTTTAAAATGCCATGGATTTACACACTCTTATACAGGGTTTCCCAAACCTTTTATAACAATGGCAAAGACTCGCGACTTCCACATTTCTTGAAGGTGGTTATACAAATGTTGCACACACAACAATAAGCCTATATAAACATGAGCATATTGACAAGTTCAAGTGTTGCCTGTATTTATTTTTAATGTATTTGATTACCATAAAGATGTGAGAAAGTTTAATCTGGTGCTATAAAATCAATCTGCTGCAGCTACCACTATTCATTCATTCATTTTCATTTCGGCTTAGTCCCTTTTATTAATCCGGGGTCGCCACAGCGGATTGAACCGCCAACTTATCCAGCATTTGTTTTACGCAGCGGATGCCCTTCCAGCCACAACCCATCTCTGGGAAACACATTCATACATTCTCATTCACACACATACACTATGGACAATTTAGCCTACCCAATTCACCTGTACCACATGTCTTTGGAAACCGGGGAAACCGGAGCACCCGGAGGAAACCCACGCAACGACGGGGAGAACATGCAAACTCCACACAGAAATGCCAACTGGCCTAGCCGGGGATCGAACCAGCGACCTTCTTGCTGTGAGGCGAACGTGCTACTACCTACGCCACCGTGGCGCCCGCTACCACTATTGCTGTTTTGTTAATCTAACATAAACACACCAATCAAAAAATTGAAAGGCTGCTGGCTTTTCATTTCATGTTGTTGTTTTTTATGTAACTGTTTACTACAATTTTTATCTTCTGTGGGTTATGGATAAAATATGGCAATTGTAATTGTAATAGTTTAATCAAATATATTTGACTTTGAAATCACTAAGGGGACCCCTGTCATTGTCCTGTGACCCCCACTTTGGGAACCACTGCTCTTATATAGTAGGTAGCGAGATGGACCTTTCATGCTGGTCTGAAACTCGCCATTCAATCAGAAAAAGAAAGAAATGAAGCATGCAGCAGCTATCTTAACCACATGTGGATTGCTAGAAACTATAAATACTACATCAACTTAACAAAAGAACATAAGTTGGGAGACGTCTGACCTTACTCTGATGGGGCGTTCACACCAGACAAGGATGAAGCGTCAAACACAAGTGATTTGCATGTTCAGTAAATGCAAAGATGTAAATGGACATGTTGCAGCGCAATTTGCACAACTGAGGTGGCGTGAATGATGTGATTCATGCGAATGGAACCGTGTCAACCAATCAAGAACCTGATTATGATTATTATAGTGCCTGTTGTTGGTGTCCCGAGAGGAAATCCTCTTGCTGACACCAGACAACAGCTCATAAATTTGGGCTCAGCCAGCCTGATCTCACGAGAAAACGTAAGCAGTTCAGACGACCCCCAACCCCCAACCCCACCTCTAAACCCAACCGTCATTGAGTGATGAGCAATTCTGAGCAAAATTGCACGAATTAGATCGTACGATTTCATACAATTTAGCCACTAAATGAAAAGTTACGCATTGCCATGAGATAGCATTGGCTTGGCTCAGTCTGAGCTTGGTGCACTTCTGATAGGATCTACTGCCCTCAGACACAACGGCGAACAAATCTACACCGTTTTTCAGCCTTCATAAAGCATAGCTACTCTCTCAATAAAATCCATGCTAGCCATTTAGCAACAAAGCTAGATTCAACAGGCAAACAGAAGCCCTGCCTACGACGTGAATCCCTGTCTATTGTGAAGTGAATTTGACGTGCAAATGAAGCGCATACTAGCGCAAGTCAAAATATTCACATGCGAATAGAGCAATTTATTCATGCGTGCCGCATCTGGTGTGAACACAGCATTAAAGCTGAGTTGATTCAACAACTTGGTTTAAAAGTTGAGTCAACAAAAATAACATTTGCTGAATAGGCTGGTGGCTCATTCCACTGCGGTGACCCCTGATGAATAAAGGGACTAACCCAAAGGAAAATGAACGAATGAAAGAATCATTTCCCTCAATTGAACTAGATTTTAAAATGTTTAAATTTAGTGTAAAGACACAAATGCTAAATGACATCTCAAATCACACAGCTAATAAAGCAGTTTGACATTCATTGACCTTGCTTATCACTAATTAGCTTGGTAATAATGTCTTTAGCTCATTTCTTAAACTGGCATTCAAGCATAACGCTTGAATAATTCCTAAGCTGTGTTTTTTTGCTTCTTTTTCACATCTAATTGGGTTACTAACAATCTCATTAGTGTCCTCTGTAGTTCTCAGAACAGTCTACCTATTGATCAAAACGATCGATATGACACAAATCTATTCATCACGTTCAATAAAACACAAGCGCGCAGCGAGAAAACACTGCGGCGACCTTTCAATTCAAACATGCAGGAAGAGCGGGGAGAAAAAAAGGAAAATAAAAATGACTCCGGAGATCAGCAGAAGTGGGAGAAGTGAATCAGACAAACTCCTCTCATTCCTCAACTCATCAGTTCCACCAGGGACCGAGGGATGCTTTCATGTGGAGGTGCATGCATAAATAAACCAAATTAATTCAACAAAGAAAATGCCAGAAATAGAGCGCTCTCTCTCTCATCCTCCAATCACTTCGGTAAAAAAAAAAGCTCACCTGCTGTATAAAGGAATAAAAGAGTTTTCTTTGATAGGCTAAAATACTTAGCAGCTATATTAAGCTCATTGCATAATCAGGGCGTAAAATAAAATAAAATAAAATAAAATAAAATAAAATAAAATAAAATAAAATAAAATAAAATAAAATAAAATAAAATAACATTTTAAATAAGGATTTAACCCATAAACAATAGTCTATTCCTGGAGGTCAATAAATATTATATATTATATAAATATTAAATGCATAATTTATTTTCTATCAACTATTAAAAATTGGCACTCAAAATATCATTTTATGGCTGATTTTAAAAATTAATGTTATTGTTATTTTGTCATTTCCCCACAATACACATTAAATGTGGATTAAAATGAATTGCCACTTATGACAAATGATGGCTGAAAGACTAACAGCATTGCTGATTTAACTGTTAATAAAAACTTGTATTTCCAAAAAACAAAGAAAAATACTTTGAAAAAAAATTATATTATAAATGTAAATTATATTATAAATATATTGATATTGATATTCTAAATAGTGAACACATTAACAGTGCTTTATCATTAGCTAAAACTGAATCTAAAACTATAACAAATCTTAAATCTTTTTTTAATATGTAATAAAGCTGGAGTTAATTGTAAATTTGAAGTAGAAGGATTCCTACTAAAATGAATTCTAAAATAAAAACAAATTATAGCAAAACAGAAATATTGGGAAACGTATAAAATTGAAAAAGTAACACAAAGACTAAGACTGGAATGAAAACTGAAAAAATATATAAAATTCTAACATTAAAACCATTAAAAGTATTTGCTGAGAAAAATCGTAAATGAAAAAGGTAAACATTTTAAATAAGGTTTCATTGGGTTACATAAATTAAAAGTGAAAAATACTTGTACAGCATTTGTTAATGTTAGCTTACATTCAAAGAGGTAATGATTCGCACTCATCAGATAATTGCTTTCTTGTTGTTTTTATTTTCACATTCTCTGGGTGACTATGACACAAACGTTTCGGCACAATGCCTTCCTCAGTGTGTGCTTAATGTTAGCTTACAAGTTTACATTTATTAATAAGCTACATTAATAAAATCCACAGTTGTGTTTATTGACATTTGATGACCCACTGTAAACTAACATTAACAAATAACTGTATACTGATGTCTAGCAAAGATTCATAAAAGCTGTAAATATATTGGTCCTATAAGTTTCTGTTAGCTAATATATTGTCGTACGCTAACAACTCAAACCTTACAATAAAGTGCTACCATAAAAGAGAAATATTTACAAGGTAAACACTATCCTTCCTCCTATGAAAAATTCATAATTAACGCAATAATTATTTGTTTATTTTCAGTGTTCATTTTTGAATTACTTCATTGTTTTCAGTTATGTGTAAAAAAAAAAGCAATACGAAACTATGCTACACATCCTTTAAAACTTTGAGTTTTATTGAATTGAGTAGATGCAACTACCGAGCTAGGATTTTTTTACAAAACATATACATATTTTGTTTACACCCACAGGAAAAAATAATAGAGTGGTTTATAGTAAATACTATTCTGTTTACTATACATAGTGTTTACATACTATAGTAAACTGTATTATACTTATGTTATATAATATAGAATTAACAACTTTTTGTTAACGCTATAGCATATTATAACATTGACCATAGTGCACTGATAAACTAATAAATACTGTAGTATATGCTAGTTTTTTGGCACGGTGGCTCAGTGGTTAGCACTGTCGCCTTACAGCAAAAACTCGTGTTTGCATGGGTTTCCTCCAGGTGCTCCGGTTTCCCCCACAAGTCCAAAGATATGCATTATACTGTAGGGACTTGTAGGGCTGCGCATCGATGGATTACTCTTCAGTGTTTGGACTCTCAGCAGTGAATAATAAACCACGCTAAATTGAACTAAACTGAACTTCAACACTGAAAACTGGACTGACACGGTTTCAATTTTTTATAATGCATGTGAAGCTGCTTTGACACAATCTATATTGTAAAAGCGCTATACATACTGTATAAAGATGAATTGAATTGAATTGAGTGTGTACGGTTCATTCTGCTGTGGTGACCCTTGATGAATAAAGGGACTAAGTAAAAAGAAATTTATTGAATGACAGTAGTTTTGCTACAGTAAATTGTGGTGTATTGTAGGTCAATATTACCTATAGTTGTAGAAAACCTGTGTATTTGGGCAATTACTTTATTTTACTGTGATTCATCACATTTTGACTGGTTGATTCATTACCATAGCAACTACAGAATTACCACAGCAAATTGATTCTAGTGTGTGGTCCAAAACCAGCATTTAACATAAATTGGTATTTTTTTCATTTGGTCAACTGCAGTAGTTTTTACCTTCCCATTTAACATTTATGACAACAAAAACATTACATTTGTGCTTTTAAAAAAGCAACATGAGTCCAAATTGTGCAGTATTTATGAAAAGTATCCTTAGCATTTCACATTAGCAGCAAAGCTAACCTAAAACCCCCACTTTCTGCGAGTGCCTAAAAATAGACACATTTTACACAACGCATTCCTATCACCGCTAAAAAAACCCTGAGTTATATGTTACATTTATGATTTGCTCATGATACGTAGCAAGATGCAAAGAAAGCTAACAGAGCTACGTATGCAGCTAAGCCGCATTTTAACAGGCACTTGCTAAAAATAGACTTGCACTGGTGTCTGCCGTTGCTTCACATGACACGCTGGTAAAAAGGGGACAGTGTGTGTGTGCGCGTGTGTGTGTGCGTGTGCGCGTGTGTGTGTGCGTGTGCATGTGTGCATGTGTGAGCGTCTTCCTGCATGCCGACATGTGTTTCTTCATATGTGAGACCACAGAATCTTTGAACTACCACAACTGATTTCCTATATCGCACACAGTCTCACTCTTTCACCTCCTGGCAAACTGCAGACTCGCAACAACATGTAGGTGTTGTTTTGATAAGGATGCCGTTGCCGTTTGCCAGGGCGATGGCACTGATATTGTGCGATGGTAAATAAACTATAAATAAACGTCTTGATCTTGGTCTCCATGGTTCCAATCAACAGCGTTTTCGCAACAAAATGGAAAGCAGACACTTGATTTGTTAATAGGCTGTTTTTATGTCATACAGTACATCTTGTTGTTTTTTGCATGAGGCGGCGAGTGGAACATTGCAATATTGTGGTTTAATGAAAGGGGTCGATGTGATGAGGAAACACTAGAGAAATGTGTTAAACTGACTGCAGTTATCAAGCTGATATAATGCTGATGATTTCTCATTTTGTGTCTACAGTGGTGAAGCAGGGCATGGTGGGACATATCCCACATGAAAAAATACTCATTCATTCATTTTCCTTCAGCTTAGTCTCAATTTCAGAGGTCGCCAAAGCAGAACTACCGCTAATCACTGCTTACTATTTCGGCATATGCTTTACGCAGCGGATGCCCTTCCAGCTGCAACCCAGTACTCGGAAACACCCATACACACTCATTCACACACACACATTCATACACTATGGTCAGTTTAGTTTATTCAATTCACCTATAGCGCATGTCTTTGGACCTTCTTGCGCCGAAAAAATTATATTTTATACTAATTTATCCTAAATACAATGATGTTTATGAAGTATAAAATAAAGTGAATTATACTCTATTGCTACTGCGTGTATGCATACATTCTGCATAATATTTATAGTGCACTGATAAACTGTAATAAACACTGTAGTATACTTTAATTTTCACTTCAGTTAACGATGGTGTATTGTAGTATAATATAATTAGCTGTAGAAAATAATGAACCTTTATCCCACTTAAATCCAGTTTATAATAGTTTGGAACACAGTGTATATCAAAGTAGTTTAATACTGTTCATTAATGCTAAAGCTACCTGTAGTATAAACAATAGTGAACTGTTATAGAAACCATAGTAGATTTCAGTTTTTACCATAGTAACCTGCAGTGTATGGTAGAAATAATGCAGTATTGGGTAACTGCTTTATTTTACTATAGTTATTGTATTACCTTTCCCAGGGACTAAGCCGAAAAGAAAATGAATGAATGAATGAATATTGTATTACCATAGCAACTACAGAATCAGATTCTCAATGGGATTGCCTAAAGGTCCCATGATACAGTGGCAGAGAAAGCTTACGTGCTCCAATTTAAGAAAGCACATGCAATTACAAAAGCCGCCAGTGAATCAAGAAAAGTTCTTCATTCTCACAATGCAAATACATTTTTACAAAAAGCACTGCATTTTCACATAATACAAACAATTTATGAAAGCGCTGAATTTTTTCACAACACTTTTAAATAGCACAGAACACAATAGAAATTTTTCAAGTGGAACCTAAAACGTGACGGACCAGGCTATTAAGTTTATGGTTATTTAGGCTAATTAAATCTAAAAGCCAAGCGAAAATAAACAAACAAAAAATGTACCTTTCAAAGATCACCTACAACTTCACTGAGCTATAATCACCGCACATTTTTAAGTCCCCTTGAAACATTTCCATTGCGTTCCAATGTTTTTGCAAGCGTTGTGAGAAAATGCAGGTGTTTTTGTAAATTGTTTGCACTGTGAAAAAATTCTGCACGTTTTGTTAATTTGTTTGTGTTGTGGGAAAATTCAGCATGTTTTTTTTTATGTGTTTGCGTTGTGAGGATAGAACGGATGATGATATTTTCTCAATTTGCTGTCGTTTTTTGTAACTGCATGTGTTCTCTTAAATTGCAGCATGTTTAGCTCTCTCAGCCACTGTACTATGAAGTGGTACATAAGGGCATGTCAGATAGAGAGCATTTAATTGGTTATGATGTGATGAGAAACTAGTATGAAGTGATGTGAATGAAACTGTTGATCCATTTGGGTGGAAGTGACAAACTATAACTATTTACATGCTTATAACAATTTTATATCTTCTACATGTGAATTTTGTCACTGTTTTGAAGCACACTAGCTTATAGATATCCTAAAAACTAACAAAACTGATACTAAAATCTAATAAACTTTATTTTAATTTCATGAGCCCTTTAATTCAAGTGCTTAGTGTGGTTAACTATAGGATTTACTATAATTTTTACATAAAAGACCAGCTTTTGTTTTCATAACTGGCTAGATTCTTGATTGCAGATATTTAATGCTTTGTGTCTGAGTTCTGCTGATTGTTAGTTTAGTGAACTCACTGTCATGTTCAAGAAACCAGTCTGAGATGATTTAAGCTTTGTGATATGGTGCATTACAGTGCTAAAGGCGGCATAAAAAATGGTACTATGTGATCATAAATGAATAGATATGGAAAGCAACAATAATTAGGTAACTAATTATAGTAACCCTTTATTGACACTTGAACTTACACCACAAGCAGGCTTAAAGTTCCTGTAAAATTAAGTATCAGTTAGTATCAGTATATTAGTCTTCTCAGGTTCTCTATAAGCTCAATAAGCTTCACTAGCTCTATACGCTAATGTGCTCAAAAAACACTTCTTAAAAAAACACCTAACCTCATACTTGAGCATCCAATCAAATCTTCCAACCAATTAAATGCTCTATATTTGACATGTTCTGCACCTTTCAAGATGCTTTTCATTTGCTTTTCGTTTGATGTGTTTGAGCTCAAACACTCTCCTTGGCAGAGCTGTGATAAAAAATGAAATGATATTGACTGATTTTTAAAAGGGGAGGAGCTACTCTATGTCCCACCCTCTCCTCATGTTTCAGTTCACAAAAAAGTTACACGTCGAACAAAAAAAATTGCACATTTCAAAGCACTTCGGGAGACATTTAACCACTGACACAATCATGTTGCTTAGGACATATCAACCCCTACCATTTCTGAATTTGTTATAGATTTGGGATGGTAGACTTTAACTTATCACAATGCAAATATTCCCAATTCTGAAGCTGAATTATTAATTATGTTAGGCACACGTGCTAGCAATGACAACATATAATATACAACTTTCACAGGTAAAGTCAGAGATTCGGTATTATAAGAGTGCCTTGTGCATTATTAAACATTTTATTTAATGATATGAAGTGCTGTCACTGAAACTCTGAAACCTTTCATTTTTTTCTCACACAGGCATTTTGCTTGATCTCTTACAGACAAGCCACATGCATTAAAAGACTTACTCTGTTCCCACTATTAGTATACTTATAAGAAAAAGGTAAGAAAAAAGCCCCATCTAAAATGTTTTGAATAATCATAGTATTACAAATTACAGTGATACCAGTACCATTAGATGTACTGTAGTTGCAGATGATCAAATACACACTGCAAAAAAAAAAAAAACTTTTTGTCTTGTTTCTAGTCTAAATATAAAAACATATATAAATATATAAATATAAATATTCTCTAGACAAGTAACAAAGGTAACAAAATTTGTCAAATTTACATGTTTTTTCCAAAAAAAAAAGAAGAAAATCTGCCGATGGGGTAAACAAAATAATCTTGTCTTTAATTTCAGTTTACCTACCCCATTGACTGATTATTTAGCTTTTTTTACTAAAAACTCACAAATTTTCAACAATTTATATATATATATATATATATATATATATATATATATATATATA